>JAOPUG010000042.1:14680996-14691393 GCA_027564375.1 Micropterix facetella | reverse complement strand
ATCTCTAATCACAGCAGGAAGTATTAGGTGAAAACGGCAAATTTACAAATCCTATACGTAAGCATTATGTATTACGGCTACCATGGCATATTATATACTTCTTCCTTATAAATATAATTTTACCAATAAATTCAATTTTAAAACTTTCTTCCTCAAAAATATAATTTTAAAAGGAGATTTCAGATACCCGTTACACTAATTATATTGTTATAAATGGTGTAAATACTAAAAAACAAAATTATAACAAATACCAGCGAAAATGTTTAAATACATTTAAACGATATTTGTATGTTACTAAATAATAAGACAAATGTATAGTAATTTCTATATAATAATATCAACAAAATAAATGAATTTCTGGAATGGATACAATATATCTCTTATTACTTTCTCGTTAATTTTGTAGTATCGCCTATCCACTTATGCACACTTGATGTAACCTCAAAGCGCCGCATACTAAGCGATGGATATTATCCGTGTAATGGCAATTCATTGCAGATAATAGGCTCTTGAATACATTAATTGTTAATGTAATGTTAACAATTTAGATTTTATTCAATAGTCTTCATCCAGAAATCATATTTTGTAATATGTAAAACTTATTTTCTAATATGTAAGTTGGTCACTTTTTTATATTCTCTTTGTTTTGGGATTTAAAATGCGTCATTCAAGTCATACCTAAACCCCGATATCATTCTCAATTACTTTATGCCTGTAATTGAAATCTAATAAATTTAAATCCTTTATGGTTTCAAAAATCATAATTAAGATATAAAATAACAAAATCTAACATATCTGGATAACATGAGACACCCGCATGTATGTAGGTTCCAACGTAGGCTCATTTATCTTTATTTGAATACCGCCTAATGATAAAATAAAACTACCCCCGCTTTCTAAAGCCGCGTAACGCATTCAAACTCCCCTGGCTATCCGTTGTTGAGCAAAGGCCGGCAGACCTACCTCTGCTCCATCCATTCGAAGTTTTTACCAACGTGTCATCGCGTTCCTGGGATACAGGAGTGGTCTAGCCATGTTACCGCATATATCTGAGATACAGATTAATTATATGTCAAACTGCTACGGGCGAACCCGTCCACCTCGGGGCGTTTCAGCGAACTTTATCGCTATATAACCCCGAGGCGAAACACAGACTTGGGGACGTATATAATTCTACGTACAAAGCTCCACCTAGGCCCGTAAGAGTCCGACTCCTTGCCGCGAGGAACTGGAAATTTTCAAACCCAGTGGGCTTTCCCGCGCCCTTGCTCCCAGATGCGATCAGATTACTCCGATCCCCCGTCTAATTACAGGTTCGAGGTCGCTTGCGCAGTCCTCTACCTCTTAAGCGGAATTCCTGACTGGAATATGGCGGATACAGGGCGGCCATTACTCGGCAACTCTATGGATAAGCAGCTAGAGGTACCTATTTACCCCCGCTTTCTTAAGAAGCATACACTTCTAAACTCCTTCAGGTATCAGTCAGTGACAACACGGCCGGTTTGCCCACCCCATGCGCCAGCTGTCCAAGACAGCCCAAGTTCCTGTCCCCAGGTCCGCCGTACAGCGGGTTCACCGGGTTGGTCCCTCTTCGAGGAGGCTCCTGAATAGGAGTTGCTCCGCGAGCTGGCCCGTCCAAAACACAACGGCCATCATAGCCCAGTCTTTATGACCCGATGGGATGATGCATTTAGTGATGGAGCCCCATCTCATAGCTCTGTGTACTTCTGTTATTATAAATTCAAACGTGATGTTCCTCTCCAAGACGGTTCAAGTGAAGGCCGGTCGGCAACAGCGGTAACAGAAACTAACATTGATTCTGTCTGACAACTAATTCCATCGGATAAAACAATTATATGTTAGTAAATTAGTACAACATTGAACATTGGCATGAGCTAAGTGCAAAATATTTTGCATTTAAACCTGAAAGTTTGGTACCTGGTACTTTGTTCAAAATAAATACCGCATGTTCAAAAAGGATGCATGTTTTGAACGGATGTTCAAAAAGAGTCATGGAGTGTATTTATTTTTGTGGTTTTTTCTATCAAGAATATATGTAAGATACACAAAGAATGCTAGCTATGGACTGGTGTCTTATCTTACCTACCTCTAACCTAGCACATGCTTCTAACATAGCAAAGCTACGAACATACCTATCTTCTAATCGCTGGGGTGTAGAAGATGGCTGAAAAGGTAGCTGCGGTGGCATTGTAGCGGGGGGAACTTGAACCGGCTCTACGCTAGCAACTGACGGAGCACCGCCATCACTTTTTTCTCCTGAAACCGAAAATAATTATTTTTAAAATAATCTGTACACATATATACTTTGTACACTATCTGTACGGAAATAAAAACGTAAATTTTCGTTTGTTCAAAATCTTAAATTATCACTACTTCATCACCGATTGCTTTGAAATTTTGATGCAACGCTGCATTCGAATATGCGCATGTTTTTATATAGATGTCACACCTGTGATAGTTAAAAACATGTTTTTACAGCGCTATCTGCTGGACGTAAAAGCAATACATGCTATATTTAGTAAATATTTTACCACAATGGGAGAATGCCATATGCCAATGCCATATGGGAACGCTGTAAGCCAATGGGAAAAATGGGATTCTTTCTTTTCCATTTAACCAGACTAAGCCTCAGCAATGCGGGGCCGGGTACAACTAGTATTTAATAGAATTGTAATTCAAATTGTTCCAAAACTAGTGAATATATTATTATAATCAAACCTATGAAATAAAAAATAGCACAAAAGTACCAAACATTTATACAACTAAGAAAAAGATACAAGATAAAAGCTAAATCAGAATATCATTTAAAATAAACAGTGCGAATGAGCGTCTCGGAATGGTTACTGGCATGCTGTCTTTTAAAATGTAACTTATTTTTTAACAGTTTATATTAACAGGAAGGGCATTGAAAAACCTTGGGAGTAATGTGTATAAGAACGTTGACCAAACGAAGTATAATTCAAGGTACTATCATATTATTGCCTTTACCTAGTTGATATAGTATTTTAAGAGAAATTATTTGTCTGGTTACACTTAGTATAGGTTTAATAGAGAGACTTTTACTTGCCAAGTATCCAAAACAATAAATACCAAGTTCCAAAAGAGTAAAGAATGATTTTACATCCACCTTATTCTACCGTCCTGTAGCTCAAGATACTCTTACTTAATGCATAATAAATCGCACCTTCTGTAGGACAGGTCATAATTGTAAAAAAAATCGTAAAATGAGTATGCCAAAGTGCTTCAGACACACCCATTTATCTGGGGAAACAAAGACACGTATAAAATTCGGTTTCATGTCGCCAGAGACTGTGTCTTTGTCTTATTAGAATATTTTTTTTACTATCTTGGGACGACAATATTTCATTGGTTAGTTGCACCAGCGTGCGAAGCGATTGTAAACTGGAGAGTCAAAGTCGTTAAGGTAAATATGCCCTTTTTCGTTTAAGGTTTCTGGAAGGATATACTTTAATTTCGTTTGAGGTTTCTGGAGGAATACTTTGAATTAGAAGTTAATACAATATTTTTGCAAAAAATAACATTATTTTTATTCCAAAATCATCCAAAATAAAAGTGAAAAAGGTTCATAATTACGACATTATTTTAATTTTGGTGCAATAAGGGCATAAATGTACACACTGTTTTTGAAAAAAAAAGTAATAAATTATAAATAAAGAATATATTACTCATGTAAAAATCATGCTCCAATTCACAATAGTATAAGGTTTATTTTATGCAAAGAAGAGTTTTATCACATTAATTAAAGCAGAACAATGCGTCATTGAATTTAAAAAATAACTTAAAATGTCTCTCCTGTGAAATCACAAAAAGCGCAATTATGAGGTCCTTTCGAAGGTGCGATATGTTAATTTTTAGCCGGACAACACTTTTAAAAAGCAAATATGTATGGCTAAAGCCGGAAGTCTGATAAAACTGCCTCCGATACGTATAATTACTCCTTTATTCGATTCAGATTTTAAACACCATGTTATATTTTCAGAAATATTGGACCTTGAACCCCGACAACTTCTACTACTTTGGCCTTGCCGAAGAAAAGCTGGATGATCCATTGCCATCTATGGAGCTCGCCGATCAAGCTATTCTGTATGCCCGAGAGTTGGAAATGATTGTTTAACTTTAGTTTCTAATAAATTCGTGTCAAAGCGCTTTTTTAATAATAAAATAAAATTATAAGCACTATTTGAAAGGTTTCTTATTTGGAATAGGCGGGAAAATTTGTGTCGTATCGCCTCTACCGTTTCCAAATATAATTTTGAGTGGTGGCAGCGCTGACACTGAATAGTTGCGATGTTGCCAACAGCCAACTTTGTGGTTGTACTTGAGCGATAATGACTGATGCTTTAAAAGTTAGTCGGCGAAATGTTATTTGACAAAATTGTCGTTAAAATGCAATAAACAGCGATTCCCAAAGAAATTGTAACCATTTATCGGCTCCACTACAGAGATCGATTCTGCCTGCAAATGAACACAACGCTTGTTATTATTATTAACAAACGCTTTATATACATAAACTAGTCGCTCCCCAGGTTCAACTAAATATAAAAGTTATAACATCAACCGTCAGAGATTTTGAAGTATCTACCTATCCTACTTACTAATAAATATTTAAGTAGGTGAGCAGTAGGTAATATAGGTAGTAAATATAGAAGTAGGTACCTAAGAATAATTGTAAAATGTGTCTTTTAGAGAAATTAATTAGAATATGTAGGTAGGTACTTGTAGTGGAAAACAAAAGTACTATTCGCCAAACGCCGTTTCGGCATTGAACTGTTATAGTTACATAATAGTTCTTTGTAGGTTAGCTGGTTGCGATAAAGGTTGTATTCCAGTGTGCTTTATTATTATTAGCCAAAAACATTTCAAACTCTAGCGCTGATTACTACCAGGATATGGATACTGTATTATTTGAGAAGACTTTTGAGCGACAATTGTTTCGCCTTGGGCACAGTATAGATCTTGGGTGACGATGCTTGTCACCCAAGGCGAGAGGGAAAAGTACCATGCACTAATATAAAAAAAAACGATACAATCTCGTTTCTAAACCTGTATAAAATACCAGTACTAGGAATTTGACAATAAATATTTTAATAGACATTGTTGAAAAACAGTACCTCGGAAAAGGAATGTTATGCTGATAGTGTAGCACGGAACAATTGTCATGTAATATTACGACTTCCCCCATAATACTGCCAGTTAAATCCAATAGAATTAATGTGGAGCAATGTAAAGAGAAGGGCTAGGAAAAATAATTCTAATCCAAAGTAAAGCGAATGCATAATCTTCTTAATCAAGCAGACAGATGATTAGGCGGATCTTTCTTTTCTTTTTTTTAAATTTGGCAATTTCGCGATATGTGCAAGCGACAGGTGCCAATTTAGTAACAATCGAGAAATGGTTTGGTAGGTACAGCTCCGTGAGGTCTTTCTTGTTTTCTTCGTAGCACAAGGGTTGGACTTTAGGTATTTGTGCGACTCTTGTTGACTGGGCGATCTACAGTTAGTGAGCCCCTACCTTGAACAAAGACAGATGACAACACGTTTACATGCAACATAAAATAACAATAACGATAATATTTTTAGTTCTACTAAAACTATCTAAATGACCTGAGATTTTAATTCCCTGGGGACATAAGTTATGATTTTAAAAACATGGGAAACATTTGGGCTAAAGCCAAAGGGATAAATAATACATTTGGGATAAATAATACATTTTTAATGTTTTCATTGATTCATAGAAGCTAACGGGATGTCAATTTTTGATAGGTAAGTAGTTGAGAAGGGGACAGTTAAGGAATATATTGTCTAATGTGCAATTATGGACACCACAATAGCACTGGATAAGGAAAGCACAGTTAGGTCTTAAGAGATGTTATGGTGAGAGAAATGTCCTATTCGCGTTCTATAGATTGATTTTATTTCCTTCTGCTTAAACTGTTTCTTGTAGTACCATAGTTTTGAAGGAATTTGAGGTTTAAATTGGGAGTAGTGTTTGCCCTTATTGCTAAAGAAAGAGAGCCAGTTACTTTAAGGCCACTGCCCTTAGCGGATTTATATGGGAAATAATCCCATTACAATTCTGTGGACTTGTCATGTACAGGGGAGTGGGGAGGTGGAAGAGGTCATCATCTTGCGTGTCTTCCTTTCACATTATTTTTTTCCTGAACGGGTTGGGTCTGACACAATTATTCTGTATCTCACTGGGGAGAATGGATCACTGAAGAAGAAGGATTGAGTTTTTGGAGTAGCTTTCGCTGCAATGGGCGCATTTGATGCCTGCGGGTCTTTCTTATGTAGTCTTACCGACAGCAGGAAGTACACATATAAAAGGGGAGGGAGTATATTCCCATCGGTAGGCTGTTGTAATATATTAAACATTTTTCAGGAAGTGTTTGTCCCTCAAATGTGAGTACTACTGTATATACGTGAAGGTTTATGTAATATATTGCCTGAATTGCCCGACGACCGGAAATTCAGATGGCGAATTGTGTGAAGAGATTGGAAGATCTAATGCTGTAACTATCTCCTCGTCTTACAAATGGACTGTGTGCAGTTATTTTACCAGTCTCATCCTGAAAGTGGCGAAGGAAGGTTTGAATGCTTTGCATTTTTTTTCTTGAGAAAGTTTACTTTGGGGAGGTTATTTGCTGCTCTCGTCTAAATGGACATCGACGCGAGTTCTTCCCACCTTTTTAATTATATAACATATTTTGAACTTTACTAGTTTCTATCAGTTTCCCTAAAATGAACGGGTAGATCGTCAAATTCGGGTTTGAGCCTTCCGGGGTGTCCGCGGAATTCTCTGGGCAATATTTTATGTAGATTATAAGGTCCCGAGCGTATCCTCTTTGTACGTATTTTTAGCCACTGTCGCCTTGGTTCCGAGGGATTCGTTTGCGGCCGCACCGGATGTAACCTCAACAGTCATACCCAGTGGCGCTCGCAAATCCATTTCCGGCTCAGAGATTGCACAAATGGGGTTATTTAGAGTTGGCGGGCGTACTCCCGTCGAGTCAATCTCTGTCAACAATTAGAAACACTGAGCTGCAGCTCATTTCATACGCTTATTACTTCCAATTTTACATTATATTCGTAGATATAAAAATTCATAGAACAGCACAATTTGCGAGATAAAGAACGTTACCGACTGTGTTGGTTGATTGGTTATTCCAAAATTCGTGTTGGTTAACTGCTTTTGGCAACATTGAGATGTTTGAGGTGTTGTGGGTTAGCCGTGTCTAAAATAGATGTCACTACTATGGACTATAAATTAGTGGGCTAATAAAAAAGTTGAAATCTGATATCACCTGCATATACTTAATTCAATTTTGTGGGGTGATTGGTTATTTATTGCATAATACGGCTCAAGTAGCTGTTTAATTCAGTATTCTTGACGCGTTAAATTTGGAGTGGTCTCGTAAGAGATAGGTATATTTAAAGGCTATTCGCTAAGGCAAAACTCTTGGCTCAGGCCCAAATAATGCGCGTTTTCGAAGCTAAATTTGCATATTTATTGCAGTTTATGCATATTTTTTTCAAAGTTAGCTTTCAATTTTGTAATATTATTTATTTCCGAGATGTGTTTTTCTATCTAAAGGTTGGAATATGTTGCTCGGTCATTTGAGAAAATAAAATGGTGATATAAGTAATACTCATAGCAAATTTTAAAATGCACATTATTGGCGCCTGGCAAATCACGGGCTTTGTCGCATCGATAGAAGACAGCACTCGAAGAAGTTTTATAGTGGCTTTGTCTGGCAACGCTATCGGTGCATATTATCAGTTCTGCCAAGTGATACGAAGCGAACGGAAAAATCTGAATCGTCAGTTTTGAAAACGTTCCCCGTGAAGATGGCGGCGGGCTCGGCGCGCGCGGTTTGTGCGAGTTTATTATTGTTTATTTTTCCTTTTACGATTGCATTAGAGAGGCACGGTTCTCCGACACAACGCCTCCATTTTACGGATGATGAAACTACAAAGAGAACATTTATTGTGGAGAGAGGCGAGGAGGATGTTTTCGCCGGCGACGGGCTTTATCATAGCGGAAGACAGCGGCGCGACGCGGCACCGATTAATGAAAATATTACGACCTGGGTAAGTAGCGATTTCCTCTTTAATCTCAATAAAGCGACGGTGTAGGGTCTTGCTCGGGATTGCCCTCCCATCGCCGTTTATAATCGGTGAAGACAAGTGACGCAGCTAAGATGACAAGGCGAGAAATGTCAAATTTCTTTGTAAACAACAAATACTCGTTATTTTGTTTTCAAAGTCAGTTTAAAAAAATGTCTGTAATTATCGACGTCACGCGCCTAATGATCGTTTTTATTCTGTAGCGTTTTGATGAATCATGCTTCAACGATCGACCGGGGATGTTTTCGCATAAATATGCGGGTATACTGTTAGGCATTCACCATATCACGATTGCATTGTCCTGCGTTTCATATTTAAACTCCCATGAAACTCCCAATATCCATATGGGGAGAGAGGGAAATTGCATGTATACTGACGAACATAATAATATTGTAGCTGAAAAACTTTTTGTTTTAGTATAGCTAGTTTTATTCTTTATTTTGGTTTCCTGCCTTTTTTTGTAGATTCCGCACTACAGAATATTATGTTACGTAGAAATGGTAAAAAATGTATTTTGAAGCATATCATTATTATAAAAATATACACCAATATATTTACATTTTACTAACATTGCATAAGTACTGCTGTTCATTATAAGGAGGAACCCGCTAAATGTATTGGTGCACACTATCAGGGTTCTCATCAGGGGGGTAGTGATGGCCATTTTGTAGATTTTATAAGTCGACTACAAGGATGAGAGTCGACTCCAGTCGATTTCCATTCCATTTTCGAGATAATAGACACACATTTTAAGAATCTTGTGTCACGATTGATAGTTTTACTCGCACCAAAAGGTCAATACATTATTCCAGAAATGGGTTCTTGCTATGAAATATTTTTGTGCAGCAATGGAGCTGTAGAATTTCATTGATATTGACATACTTCTATTAACAAATTGCATATAAGTTTTAGGTACCTTATTTATTTTTCTATTTTATATGAAGAATGTTGTTAAAATTTTGGAAATTTAATTATAAAAATTACTGTTGGAAATGTTACAAATTTCATATCACAATTTATAATTTTTTAAAGGTTAGCTTTTTTTTTAAATATCTGTAGACAAGTAGATATTATTAAGATTTATATAATTGTTTTTAATTTTCCCCAAAAATATTCACCATTAACTTGAAATCGTTAGTTTCTTTTTGTGTGTAGATTTGCTAATATCTCAAAAACTATGCTAGTCACATATTAATTTTATTTTTCATGTACTTAAGTTATGTTTATCTATTGTTCAGGGAATCGACAAAGTATCAGCAGGGAATCGACAAGTATCCTTTCATGGTTTCCCATGAAAGGATTGTCATGGTGTCTTAATCACCATGCACACTAGGGCAGCGGTTCTAAAACTTTGTCAGTCTGCAGCCCACTTACAGATTTAGCATTTTGTCCTGTCACCATTGTGAAAATATGTGTACAATGACATAAATCAGACACAGGAATGAAAACAACTCTTAAGATAAACCTCGTAATGTGAAGCTCTTTTTTTATTAAAATATAATCACAATAACCTTCAAAGTAAAATATGAAAATACCAAAAACTATGAAATAAATGGTGAAAACTATCAAGTAAGTTAATGTGAAGAGCAAGTCTGCTGATAGCTGATCATTGATTTTGCTTCTGTAAATCTTGCAACTTCCTACTAAAGAATCGCGAGATTTTTGTAGATGTCGTTTCTGCTTATTTTGGTTCATGCACTCGGGCATTTGAACTTTCAAACTCACTGCAGTCTCTTTTTACTATGTTTTTATTAGGTCGCTTTCTGTCTGTATGTCTGTTCGGTACAAAGTTTGCAATCGATTTTAAACTGACTTCGCGATATCCGATCATGTTGAAATTTTGCACACCCTTTTGGTTATGGAAACAATAGAATATAGTATAGTTTTAGTTCGATTGATTCCGATTACTAATAAATATTAAATAAACAGCGCCATCTAGCAGTGGCAGTCCGAAATACGCTGCAAGCAATGCTGCTTAGCGACGGAGGTCGCTAGGAAATGCGGCACCTTCTTCGACTCAAGTGCATTGAAATGCAGTGAACACTTATTGTAATGACGCTAATCTGTTATTTTGTAAACTTAATGAATTAAATTTATGGGCCGTGAATAAAAAGTAATGGATTTCCAGTAATGTAATTGGTCTTCCAACATATATACTTATAATACTAATAGTGAATAGTGTATTAGTGACAATTTCCACAATGGTCAAGGAGATAGCTCCCCAACGCA
>JAOPUG010000042.1:14658354-14668845 GCA_027564375.1 Micropterix facetella | reverse complement strand
AGCCACTCCTGTTACTAATGTCGACGTTCGAAAGTTCATAAATCCATACTTACATGACACACACACACACACTTACGCACACACGCTCGCACACACACAAACACACACACACACAAACACACACAAACACATACCCCACGCACGCACACCCGCATACAAGCACAGATACATACAGAATCTTTTTATAAATGTTAGTTTATAAAAAGATTTTAACAATAAAAGAATTTTTAATAAATGAAGCCTTGACAACCACCGTTTAATTTTTGATACATAAAGAACAATGTCGTTGATATATACTTATACAATAAAATATTAAAGTTCTGATTTTTGCACTAAGATACAGAGAATTATGTGAAAAATCTATAGAAATGCACACATATGATTTGTTGGATTTTTCAAAATGTGTTCTGTTTAGGTATACTATTCATTGAAAAAATAAAATAGCAGTTATGAATTAATGTATAATTACCATTTTTTTCAGGCTAATCTGACTTGACGAGATGTTGAAAACTTGTGTCTTATCCCATAGAGACAATATAAGTAGCTTAATTCACATTCTAGTTCTTACAATTTCTCTTAATTTCAGTTATATCTTACTGGTGACGGCGGAAGGACCTTCAAGATGATCGAACAGTACGTGAAGTCTTTCTACTGGTCTTCCGGTTCAGATTTTCCGAAATTATTCTACATTGAACGATACGAACCGATGAAGACGACCACTATCATACAGAGGACGTTGCCTGAGGACCGTACTGCTAAGCCAGTTATCCAAGGCGTTGAAGAGTTTATAATTAAAGGCGATTTTATGTTCGCATCCAAAAAAGCAGATAAGGTAATCTTTGCCTATTTTAATATTGACATATTTAGGTATATTTATTGTCAATACTTGCATTGTGCGATTCATGTTTAGTGTTATCACTTATCAATGACCGATACTGGTTTGATTGTGTTGTGGGATTTCCCAAATATTTCATTAGTATATTTTTAAATATTTTTATTTGGCTAACTTTACCGAAATGCTTTGCACTGCTATTATCATCTTCTTTTTCTGGTGCTATGTCCGCTATCGTCGTTGGCTATCATATTGACTATTACAACTTAATTGGCCGCCGCTTGAAACAAGGATGTGGTAGATTTCTGAAACCATTTCCATGTATTACAGCGCCACTATGTCGTGGACCTCTTCCTTTTGCAATTTTACCTTGAATGATTAGTTGCATAATGTTGTATCTTTTGGGATGATGGATGTCATGAGCGAAGTATTCGAGTTTGTGGATCTTTATTGTCCTTGATGTTTCTATGTTCTCGTTCAAACACTTTAAGACACCTTCAACGTCCTGACTGTCAACTCAGCTTGTGTGATCTATCGCCCAATAGATCCACGTTTCGAAGTTTCTATTAAACTTTATTCCTCGAACTACTATAATACTTCATTTATAAATAAGATTAAACAAATTTACCACGTGATGTTTTTAGCACTTGACAATTCGGCGATGTTGCATCTGCCATTGTCCAGGTTAGACTAAAGTGTTGTCAATTGTCATCCGTTGTTCTGCAGGTAGGCGTCAAACTGCTGATGCTAATACATAGATTATAACGGTGGTGGGGCAGCGGGTTTGTGCATACAACACTCACTGTATCTTGTGTTACGTCCTTGCACTAGGCGATGGGCATTGAGAACATTTTAAGAAAAGGATTTCATGTATTGAAGAGTTTGAAGTCTCTATTGAAGTTCAGCGCTCTTTTTATTTCATCGGCTTCCCGGATCATGCGAGGAAAATGAAATTGTTCTTTGGAAAGCATATTGGGATTTTGAAACTGCGCCCTGGTTAGTTCCGCTATGCAATATGGTTTGCAGATCGCCGATTTTTCTCGCTGAACTTTTTTCCAGCTTTGATGTGTTCCATCAGTCTATAGGCCGTTTCGTTTGTCCAACGTGGGCTAACCCATAGCTGCATTCCATTTTATACATATCCGGAGTTTGCAGTGTTAGAGCTACAGGCCTCAGATATAGAGCTATATTTTGAGTCGGTTTGAAGATCGTTTTTATATAGAATTTGTTTAGCATCTTACTTATACGATGTGTCGCTCCCTTGACATATGGTAAGAATGCTCGTGATCTGCTCGGTTTCTGAGTTTTGTCAGTATTGGATTCGTGTTTGTAACCATTTTTCCTAAGGACATCATTAACATGTTCCATATCCTGCGGAAAATGCTCAGCGTTGCATAGATTGCGTGCTCGATTCACGAGCGACGTTTGCATTGAACGTAGATGGTAGGAATGATGGTGTGAGCTGGCATGCAAATATCTGTCCGTATGTGTGGGTTTTTGTTATACTGTATGTCCGAGAGTATCATCACTTCTCCTCGTCACTTTGACTTCCAAAAAAGGCAGAAAGCTATCCTTTTCTACCTCATAGCTGAATCTAATTTTTGAATGTTCAGATGACCCCCGAATTCTTCCACTATTTGTATATTACCCTTTAGGATGCAGAAAGTGTCGTCCACATAATGAAGCCAAAGAGTGGGTTTAATTTTGGAGGTTTTAATGGCAAATTTCTCAAAATATTCCGGTATACGGATGCTAAAAACTTCACGCGAGTAAATTCGTTTAATCTTATTTATAATGTCAAACAACCGCGATAGTCTTCAATTTCATAATACTTAATTTACTTAGTTTCTTTACTTTTAACGATCTACTATAAATTATGGTGGTTTATTTGGGTCGGTTTACCCTCACTTTCATAGGTTGCATTACGTTTCCAGACTCCCCTGGTTCCAGTTAAACAAGGCCAGTAAACCGACCAATACATCAACCGTCCAGGACTGCCCGAGGTGTTCCCTAGATCAGCCACATAGCAGTTTCACCGGGTTAATCCCTCTTTGGGGAGGCTGTCGGACAGGTGTTAGCCATGAGTCGGGCCAACCATGATAACAAAGTTGACCATTAGGACCAGAACTGCACGGCCTCATTAGGCCCCACATACATATATACATACAAAAAACTCAACCATTCTATATATATACATACATACAATAGACTCGCCCATTATGAAAAGTTCACAATAAAGAGTATTAGTTAAATAAATGTACGTTTTTAGAAGATACTCGTCACAGTGCTCCCCATTTTTTTTAAGGAAGAGCAAATAAAAATACCAGAAGAGAAGAATATGATTGAACGAACAAATAAAGCTCTGATTAGATAACAGCATAGAGGAGGTGCAAATACGGAATACTGTTTTGTTTTTGCATTACATTTTTTGATGTAATCAAGTTTTATCTCTAAAAAATCAGTTTAGTGAATTAAATATCTGTCTAACTGGCTTAAATACCTAAGGATCACAGATAAGGTTAAGTAAAAATAGCAGACTGGCTCAGAATGGATTTGCTTGGAGATCCAACAGGCGGAACTATTTCCTCCTAGCGTTGTGACGTGACACTGACAGATGGCGTTGCTTTCTTTTTTTTGGAGCGATGTGCAAATCAAGAAATACCAACGACTTAAGTGTGATTCTCGATTCGACTTAAAATTTCGACTCTTGCATTTATTTGCATTAAATAAAACATTGTGTCATATAATGCCTATTTATAATGTAGCATATAGGTACCTATATTTCAACATCTAAAGCAATTTAATGTCATCCGTCATATTTAGTTAATGCAACCACTTCATAATTAGTAGAATAGAAACAAAGTCGACTCGAATGCAATCAACATCCGTCCACCGCTTGACAAAAATCCGCCTAGTTAAAAAGTCTACCTTGTCTCTGAATTGGTTGTCTAGTTAAGCAAAGCTTATAATGCGTTCGTTTCTCAGCTTAGTTGTGCGGCCGCTAAACGGCTGGTAAACGCATTTAGTAAAACACCCGGTCAATAGCATTTTAAGCATATTTTTATTTCTAAGGCGGTTTATATTCAGTTTGATGTACAAAATAACCGACCGGCCGGAACGCACTGTATATTCATCTTTTTCTGCTCTGGCACAATCAGTGTACTCACTTGTCACACAAGGAGACAAGTATCTATATTCTCCACATCGATTATTACAATATTTCTTCTAGTAAAACATTTTCTTAATGTTTCAATTGACCAACGAATGCATCAAGATTTGAACCAATCACCTTACCACCCATTCACTCCCCCTTCGAAGCCATAGTAAACAGTAAAACAATTTTTCCGAACCTTACTTTTATTATTCAAAAAATAACAATACAATTTGTTACGCACAATTTGATATTACGCTAGGCCAAATCATCAAATGTCAATAGACAAAATATAAACCATTGCAACTTAATACATTATACTAAAAAAATGTATTGGAATACGGTTAATGAGGACGATAACCAAGCCAATAATACATAACATATTATGTAAGTACCGGAAATACAGAAACGTGCTTCGCGCAAAAGCCAAAGGTAACCCCATAATTTTATCAACTAAAGGATATAGTATAAAAATGTTCAGCTGCTTACTCTAATGCACGGCTCCCACAAAAAAAAAAAACAAAAGGAACATTGCTATGGCCACAAAGCATTAATATATTTTCCTTCAAATTGGATGTAAACTTTATTTATCGGACCCGTCTGGGATATCGTCAGTCAATTTGGTCACACCGGTCGGAACGGCTCCACCAACAATATGTGAGATCTAGCTCGAACACAATTATGAGGGGAAAGAAATCAATTTGGGCCAGTATATAATGACTATCTACTTTTCTATGGTATATCAATCACATCAAGTGGAGCTATGTTGTTTCCAATATCTATTTGGCATCTAGTGATAAAAAAACATCATGAAATTAATACAAACAAAGGCATTAGGCACATCTGGCGATTTTCCTTGTCATATTATTCTAGTTGTCAATGCTGTTGTTTAAAAACAGTGTAAATGTTAGGCTTCTGATTAGATAAGAGTTATATAGGGCTATTCAATAGATATTATAAAATTATTTTAAACATTTTACGACAAAGAAACTGAATTTAAATTTTAAAAATCGTTTTATTGTTATTCCCATTATTGGACCTTGGAGATTTTAGGTATATAATGATTATTTTAACTGCTCCGAAATCAGAACAAAGAAACAATTTTGAAATCAAAACAGAACTTTCTTTGTATAAGGACAAAGGAGCCACTTACTGGCAAGCCATCCAGTTAAAATATATTGCCCTTGTTAACATTTTTGTACTTGCATTGATCATTTCTAAGTTAATAGTGGCAACCAACCAGACATATTGAATTACCCCTTTAGAATGGCAGAACAAATATTTAAGAATGATTAATCAGTAGACACTGATAGGGGTTTGACCCTATCTATCTGATAAGGTTTTCATTTTACATTATTAAACTCCCTTATCAATTCTTATGAGAGAGTTTTACCTTGAATTTATATTCTAGAAATAGAAAGAAATTTAAGAACCGGCTGCCTGTAAGATAATGTCGATAGACATTAAGGTGGGCTGTTACCGTAAGAGGTATTAAAAAAAAACATGTCTTGAGATAGCAAAATCTAGAGATTCCTTGATTTGTGTAAAGTCTGGCCATATAGTCCGATGCATGATGTGCGTGGTCCGATCCTAACCAAATTTGGTATACAGGCTCCCTGAGTTACCCTAAGCGCCATCAGGTGGCAGCCAATTCGATTCGAGTTCCGCAGGTGCTGCTGCTGGTGCATCCTGGTTTACTTGGCTGCGAGAAGGATCTGATCAATAGAAAGAGCGAGCATAGCGTATATGGGTATTTTTGGAATCTCGGTGACAAGAGATACTTGTGGGAATAGGTTAGGTTTGGATAAACCATTTTGGATAAGTCAAGGGGTTACCAATTATAGGACAGGCGAAAGTTGCCGATGTGTATCGTTACTTTTCCTGTTATTTATGTATAGGATGATCTTTAAGGTCTTAAACTAATGGACGATAAACGAGACGAAGGAACTGCAACTCATTAGACTAGTGGTGGCCAACTTTATTGTGTAATGTGCCTCCGTTTTGATTCTTTTCGTTTTGAAAGGCTGGCGGGAGCCACCCTACAATGCATCACAGGTGAACATTTCAAATTGTATGGTATATGTATGTCAAATTTCACAAATTAATTCTTTATGTTTAGTAATAAAACATAATAATTATATTATTATTACACAAGATTTGCTACCACATCACAAGCGCCAAATCCAACACACCGCAAGCAGTATTCAGTACATACTAATTCAATATTTTTTAATGATTTTTTGGAATTCTGTTGACATGCTGGCTTTCGGCCATTACTTACCTAACGTTCATGAATTTTTCTATAGTTGTTACTATTCCATGAATACCACCCATCCGGCTCTGCCCCGCACGTTGCTCCGTGTCACCTAACCTAGATAATCTTCTGGTTTATTTTTATGACTACTTTGTGAACTGCGCATTTGCACATTTTTATTCTACGTAGGTACTTACTCCCTGGTTTGAAGCCAACTGTAATTTGAAGGTCTGTTAGCGAATTACAACTCAATAAAAACTTGCTGTCCGCGGGCCACAAAAACATGCATCAGCATTCCACGGGTTAGCCACCGCGGTCTGATGACTGCCTCTTGCTAAAATGGGTGGGTAATTTTTTTTTATTGCAGGATAACCTCGAAATGTACATCTCCTACAAGAGGCGTCCTTTCGTCAAAGCCGAATTCTCCACGGAGCTAGATTTGAAAGAGTTCCACGTGTCGGATGTGACCGGAAGTAGGATATTCATTTCAGTCTCGCATGCGAACACCCAATCCAACCTTTACGTGTCGGAGATCAGCCAGAACTACACCGAGTTTAAATTTGTCCTGAGCCTCGAGGGAATCCTCTGCTATTTCCCTAACAGCACCTGGAAAGACAGTTGGCTTAAGTGAGTATTTTGACAACCGAACCTAACCTAATCGGCCGTTTTACAAATGTAAACTTTTTAGGATGAACAGAAAACAGATTGTTAAAAAATGCTCATAGTAAAGACATTAACATGTGAAAAATAGATTTATCATATAGAAAATGTACTATACTTGATTTTTAAAATTGATTATTTTATTAATTAGGTTGCTAATGTTCAATATAAATATTGCTGAGAAACTGGTAATTTATTTTAGGGGGTTTGATTTGTGAATGGGTGTTATCGACTAACTTTCCAGATATTCGGGTAGACATAAAGACAAGTATACAAAGAGATAGATCAAATATGTAGAACAGTGGAGCAGACATAGAGAATTACAAGCTTTTAATATGTATGAAGGCTCCATTCAGCCATATAAAATACTTTAATTTCAACTTTTTAATAGCAATTTGAACATCCGAAGGGTTGATACTTTCAATATTCATGCATTTCCTCACTTTTTCGGCTGAGACATTTAGTTCAACTGCTGAAGTATCCAATGCTGGCACCGTACTCAGGAATACTGAGTAGAATAATATTGAGGAGAAGTATGATTGTATCACCGGATTGCGTCACATCGTTGTATTTATCAAACTACTATAAGCCACCATCAGTCCTTTTTTTCACACACTTGCCAATATCTCAAGTATGCTGTTTTTAGAAGAGTTAGAGATCATGTAATGCTTGGCTCTGGCGTATCTTCCACTGTTTATGGTATTAGTGCTTAGATTTGATATTCCGAATAATTTTGCGAGAAAACTGAAGTGGATAATTGTAGCAGCTTCTAACAGATGTACTTTTAACCGGACAAATGCAGGTATCAAAACATTTTTTATTTTTTTATTTTGTTGTGGGGTTGTTTTAAGGCTTAATGAGCCTTGTATCACCGCACCATTTCTGGTCTATTGTGATCGCCACCTACTACAGTTCCGCGCTAAGCTTCGCGTCGTTTAAGAATCACAGTAAGATTTTGGCACTGGATTGTTTTACCTCTTCAGCAGAGGAGTTTCATCTGCCGTTTGGCAGTGTAGATGTAAAATATAGTGGCAGTATAGATGTAAATTGGCAGTATAGTCATAGGAAAATACTGTGATGTTCACATCGACTATACTATAGAGCAGTGCCCAGTCGAAGTCCTCGAGTTGTCGATAGAGTGACATGAAATCCTCCTTGGAGAAGAAGGAGAGAAGTAACCGCCACACATTACCTTTGTCAGACTCAACTCTTCTTCTTTGGGAGCCATCTCCTATCATAGGTCGGCTATCATCATGGCCACTTGGGATTGGGATGTTGCGGCTTGGAAAAGTTCAATAGTACTCATTTTATACAACTCGGTAAGATTTTGGAGCCAGTATGTCTTGCGACGGCTAGGTCTTCGGCGGCCTTCTATTTTTCCTTGTAGGATTATTTGGAGAAGGTTGTATTTATCGCTTCTCATTATGTGGCCTAGGTACTGCAGCTTCCTTCTCTTAATGGTGTTAATTAATGCCAATCCTTTGTGCATCCTCTGCAATACTGTCTCATTTCTGACTTTGTTCGTCCAAGATATTTTCAAAATTCTTCGATATACCCACATTTTGAATGCCTCTAAACGCTTACTCATTGCTTTGGTAAGTCTCCATGCTTCTACTCCGTAAAGTAAGGTTGAAAATACTTAGCATCGCACTAAACGGCATCTGGTGGAAATTTTTAGACTTCAGTTCAAAGCAGATGGCTTATCCTGATAAAAGCAGCTCTAGCTTGTTCTACGCAACATTTTACCTCTATACTGTGATCATCTTGTTCGTTTACCATACAGTCTAGGTATTTATAGGAACGAACTCTCTCAATCATTTGGTTGTTAGCGCTGAGAACAGCAAAAGTCTGTGTAGTACGGCCTACGATCATGTACTTGTTCTTCTTGTTATTAATATTCAGGCCGTTATGTGCACTGATCAATTGGACACGATTAAGAAGCTGTTGCAGGTCTTCCATCGAGCTGGCAACAAGGAGTGTGTCATCTGCGTAACGGATATTGTTGATAGGTCTCCCGTTTTCAACGATCCCTTCGGTTCCGTCTTAAAGGGCCACCGCGAATATTCTTCAGCGTAAACTTTGAATAGCAACGGCAACAATATGCATCCTTGTCGCACTCTCCGAAATATCTCTACATCAGCTGTGATCTCGAATTCTACGCATACATTCGCTGTCTGCTGCCAGTAGAGGGTTATAATAAAGGAGACTCCTTTAGAATCGAGGCTAATTCTCTCTAAGATTTGGACGAGTTTATCGTGTTTCACGTGGTCAAAAGCTTTGTCGTAGTCGACGAAACAGATTGAAACACCTGTTACCCCGGTCATAAGAAATAGCATAAAAGGCAAGGTTAGATATCTATACAGCCTGTCTTTATCAGGTCGACTGAAGGATACAAACATATAGAACAAGGCTAGACAACTGAAAGAGCACCTCGTTAAAGTGACTCGTTATATAGCATAGGGAGCGTGTCCCGCCGGCGAGCGAGCGAGACGAGGCTAGAGGTATCGGCCGAGATGGATATATATCGATGGATACGGCCCGCGTGACGCGGCGACGTGAGCACTACGCTTCTCGACGCTTGAGCGCCTGATATCGACGATTACGCGCGCGCTTCAAGTATCAGGATTTTATAATCGTTTTTAGATATTGGTTGAATTTGATAACCCCTTGGGTTTTCCCCATTCATGTTTTCTTTTTACCTTGAGGTCCAGAGTATGGCTGTTTATATACTTCCAATAATAAAGGCTATGCACTATATTTAGTAAAAAACTGAGTTATATATTAAATCATTGCCTTGAGAGGAAACTCATCGTGTCATGCCAAAGGAGCGTATAAAAATACGGAAAATACCGGAGATACTAATGTATAATAGGCAATATGAGGCAACAAACGTAGAATATTGCCATCGATTCAGAATGGCATAAGGAATTTAACGCCCTCGCGCCCGGCATATACGCCCTTCTTGGCTTCCGTTGCTTTTAACAGGCCTGTTATCTCTCTCTCCCACTAGCACAGTTTAGGAAGGAAAGAGCGAAACTAAGAGCTAGCTCACCCCACGTGACATTAGAAGAAAATTCATTCGTATTAATAAGCTAGTCCGACTGCTATAGATCGTATGAACCAGCATATCGATAACTTCTCAAGGATACCCTCTCACTGGTGCCGGAAAAATATATCAAAAGGATACCTAGAATATTAATTGAACAAGGAAATGAGTCTTTATTTATTTATTTATTTACAGTATTACACAAATTATTTAGTACAGTATACCATGTCATATCGTAGGTATGCATATGAGATATTACCAAAAAACTGGTTCGTGTGTAGATATAGTTATGAATCAAAGTCGCCTAACTAGGCCTGAGCCTGTTTTAAGACAGACTTTAATAATAACAACTATTGCGTTTTAATGTTAATAATTATTACAGAAAAAAATATGTATGATTTAAGTAATAATATTTATATAAGAACATGATATAACCCTAATTATTAATGTATTCTACAGTTTATAGAAATTATAATTAAAGGTATATAGATATAAAGAAATTCCGTCAATATTACATAAGTCTAATACTAATTATTAGTATGTAAAAT
>JAOPUG010000042.1:14554370-14567917 GCA_027564375.1 Micropterix facetella | reverse complement strand
GGGGTGATAGAACGATCAATATCGTTAAAACGCTCCGGGGTGGACGGATTCGCCCGTAGCAGTTGACACACCTAAATATGCGTAAAAATTCCTACCTCAAAATATCTAATAATTTTATTGCACCATGGTCGATGACAATCCTAATCGTATTGGAATTTGAGGTGAAGAGATGCCTTTGTTAATTTATATGTAATTAGGAATCTTTATATATGTAATATTGTTTAATCGTTGCCATTAGTTAGCATCCCGCTTCTAGTCGGTATTGAAAAGCCAGCTTTTTACACAGTGGATATGCTACATAAACATTACTTCGCTTTTTATTACTTGTGCATTGTAGTGTTAGTTGTCCGGCGCCTGGCGTCTGGACGCCACTCGGAGCGTAGCGACGCTCGAGTAGACACTCATGAAGAAGATTATTAAGAGAGGTCGTCGACCGCATTTCGCTGCACAACAGACGATAATCATATAAAATGATCTGTCTCCTTACTTCAGCGCATTTATCTTTTGTAGTCTTTGCAGTCTTGCAGTGCTTTGTACAATTCTGTTACTACTTCAAAGTAAACAATGCGTAAAGAGTTGAACGAACCGATTCGAAGGGGTATCCAGGAAAACTTTTTTCTTTTATTCATTGAAACTGAAATTGTTGAGAATATTCCAGTCAACAAGAAAAGGCGAGTCGTATTGCCAGGTTAAGAATAGATTACGTTTACTTAGAGGATTTCATTTCATTCATTGATAAAGGTATAAATAAACTTCGAGTACAACGTTCTAAATAACAGAGAAAATAGCGATATATATCGGCAACTTTGGCTCGTCCCGTGATTGGTAACCCCTGACTTATCCACAATGGCTTAAACTTATTTCATCAAGTTTTCTTTCGTCACCACAATTCCAAATATACCCATATACGCTATACTTGCTCTATCTATTGGTCAGATCCTTCTCCAGGCCAAATAAATCTGGATGCATCTGCAGCAACATCTGCGGGACTCGGATAGAATTTGCCGCTAATTAGCGTAATTGCCGCTAATCGAACCTGGTAGTACTTAGGATCACCCAGTGAAGCTGTATACCAAATTTGGCTAAGATCGGACCACGGGAAGTCTTCGTACGGACAAACAAACGAACAACATGCGTCAGGCTATATGGCCCATTCTATGTATTACTACGGATGGGCCAATTGTAACTAAATATACAGACATATTATTAGGTAATTAGCAAAAATTAAAAATTAGCCGCCGAAATAATTTATAAATAATAAAGATAATAATAATTATCTGTTCTTGTCGATAAAAATGTGCGGCAGGCATATTTAATCGACATAACTATAGCACATGAAGACAACCACGGCAAGGCTGAGAAAGATAAAATAGACTTAGCCCGTAAGTTTCTTGATATGTGGGGAACCAATGTCGTTTCTATATACCAATAATTTATCCGTTAACAGCGCTACAGCCTCACTAAACATCTGAGGAGGTTGTCGCTCGACACGGGGCTCAAACAGGTAAAGTAAAAGGCGATAATACTGGCAACAATCAGAATATGGTTGCTGGCAGTATCAAATGATTTATGTAATTATAATATTTTGCTAAGTCGGCTATGGTGTACTTTAACTTGATCGTGTAACATATTATTAATTCATTTCTCTTTATTCGTTTTCAAGACGACACTAAGAGACGAAATATCGCACAACTTTGGTCATATTTTCATATTCATATTTTTCTGAGGACATTATCTACAACTCTTACGTCACTCAGCGGTGTTTCACTTAAAATATTATAATCTAAAAATTGAATGCTTCATAACACAGTTATTATTATTGCTAGAATAGAAAATACGAGTTTTACAATTCTGAAAATAATGCCTCTAACTTTCTTTTAAGAATTTTTTAATATCTTTCATGGTACACGATTTTAATGCCTATTTTTTTAAATTCTGGGTAAGCGATGAATATATTAAACATAAAACATAAAGTCACGTTTATAGCCGATAAAAAAACAGTTAAATCGAAAAAAGTATTTTAAAATCGAATGCAAGTATATTTAGGGCAAGTATATTTAGAAAGCGACGCATTGTATATCGCTTCATCAAGACGAAATTTGAGAAAGTATATGTGTATCAACCAGTTTTTAACACTAGCTTCCAGTTTCCAATTTAGATCTAGCAATGTCAAGCTAACCGAAGCTCGTAATAATGTAGCGCCCCATCTGACAGCGTACAAATGCGCAGGGTGCATCACAGAGACAAATAAAAAATGAATTGCAGACTCGAGTTTTCAACCCCTTGTCTGCGGATGAAAAATAACCACACTATTATTGGCACTGAGCCAGGGGCGGAAAACCCGTAAATCTGTATCTGCGTTCACTTTCATCAACGTGCTCTGCTTGTTTTTATTATGAGACATGCAATTCTATATATATTTTCAAAGACTTTTTGAATAAAAAATCGATAATTAACAACTTCTGCTTTCTCTTAAAATATTTGTTGTTAACCAAAATCGTTTTACATCAAGTCTAATTATTGCATTGATTAATCGCAAAGTTAATATTTTTCATAAGGTTGCTACAACTAGAACGAAAACCACGTCGACAAATCGAATATCAAAGTGGAATATATTTCTAAGGAATACGTTGTAATATATGTTTTTTTCGATAACAGCTTTATATTTAAGAGGTCTATTTAAACGAAAGAAAGCTAGATTAAATTAATATTAGATATAGGAAGACATGAAGACTTATCTGATATAATCTAGAATGAATGAATTGTACCACCAGTATACACCAGAGGGTACTTTTTTAATATTGAGGAGTACCTGCCTTTAAGGAAGGGAGGAAAAGGCAAATCAGTCTTCAAGTAGGAGAGTGATTAGTATTGCGAGGGCAGTAACTAGAATTTATTTTCTTTGTGTGTATCTTTCTCACTTCTTTTGATCATAATATTTAGTATACTAGTTGGTTCTAGCACGCTTGAGGCGCCCCTTGTCAAATAGATCAAATTTCGAACGTTACAGGACCCATTCATTATAACCTTGATTTTTTTTTGAAAATATTATATTATTTTGCATATAATTACGATATTAACCAATTTCTTTCTGCATATGGTTAGTATAAAAAACCATAGGATCTGAAAAAGTCGTAACGTCCATAATGATGGTAACGTCCGTAGTTGGTTTGAAACACTGGTTTCCGTGAGATCACCGAAGTTAAGCAGCGTCGGGTGTCGTCAGTACTTAGATGGGAGATCGAATACTACCACGTGATGTTATAAAAGCCGACTGCCTATAAGATAATTGTCTTTAGACATTAACGTGGGCCATTACCGCAGGACGAAAAAAACCAATAAATTATTACTATTGGACAAATCCATGTCAGGTTGAACTTTCGGTTAATTTTGACAGTCATGTCGTATTTTATTTATATAGCTTTGTCTACTTTTAACTGAAAGTAGATTGGTTTATTGACTATTTTTTATCTTGTTTCATGTAAAGGTCATACAAACTCGCCAAAAAAGCCTTTCTCCGTGTCGGTAAACGTCACGCGCTTTAAAAAAATCTTCCAATTCCGAACTTTTAATGTATTTTTAGAACGTTCGTACCTCATGTGGTCGGCCTGGCACCAACGAGTTTCTCCGTCATCGGCCGAAGTATGGGCGGGCGAAGGCGGCCAAACTCGTCGAATGTGAAAGAGACAGAGAGAGAGAGAGAGAGAGAGAGAGAGCGACATCGACTACAGACATTATCAGATGAAGCACGATATTTATCGAAAGCGTTAAGAAAAGGAAGAGAGAGCTTTATATAGCACGAAAAAGAACGCGAATTTCGAGCGTCACGCGTTACGCGATTAGCGAGTGATTCAGGAATTAGCGTAACTATGCATATTACGATTCTAGACCTTTTGTCTTGCCTTTTGTTTGATGTCCAAAACTTTACACTCAACGATCTACGATTGGATCAAGAATGAGGTAGGTACTCATAACATAATTTTATTCTGAAACGAATTCTCATCGGGATACATATTATCATTGTACCTGAAAAATCAATTTATGCAGCGCACTCTGAAACCTTGAATTTAAGTGGGGAGCGGGCGCTTAATTGACGGCTATTCATTTCGATCCTCGAGGGAAATTTATCATGCACATCTGTATGAAAAATGGCCCGCTACAATGAAAACGCTTTCGAACCGTAATGCTATATGTCCCCAAGGGGTTAAGTGGATTTGGTTAAAATGTGGCTAATATATAACATAAAAACTATATTATGCATAAACACTAATCTTAATATGGAAGACTTTAGAATATATTTATTTGGATCCTATTTTATTAAAATTAAAATGAAACATCTTCATTACACACTTTTACAAAAACGATTTGTATGTACAAATGGGGAACTTATTATTTCCATAAACTCTTACAGTCAACCATTTCGGGCAGTTTTATTACGTTGTACACACTAAATACATATAAGTGGGCGTCCTTTAATTACGTGACGCGTTTTTTTAATTGAACCCCCTTCTCTCCCCTTGATGAGATTTCGTGAGATGTGGTGGGATCCCTCCTCCCCTTTGTGTTTGCCCTCCCCCTATCATTTTTAATTAATTAAGTATATTTCATATGTTCATGTATTTAGATTCATATGGCTACATGTCTAATAATTGTAGTAAAATATAATTTTGTGAATATATGAAATATTTTTTTTTGTTTTTCGTACCTTTTGTTTAAAACAACATAATTACCTAAAAATAAATTTCTCAGTTGTAGGTATATTTAGGCATAAAAGCAAAGCGGGTCCGTCATCTTTCACGGGTTTAAAATCTAGCTGTTATTTATTATTGTCTATGCCCGGGATTGATTTTGTAATACAAAAGTTTTAATCTGTTATTTATATTTAGCGATATTTCGTTCAGAATCGATAATCAGGTATGACGATTTGATAGGATTTTGCTGATGTGACCAATCGAATAAATTACAATGTCAAAATATATAAATTAAAATTGCCAGTATACGTAACCTATCAATTCAATTCAATTTTATTTATAAAAAGTCTTAACAGATTGTTGAAACTTAGCCTACGTATGTACATACATATTCCAAAGTTAGCACTAAACACAGTGAATAAAACCTAATCATAGATCAGGAAAAAAGCAAATGAATAAATAAAGTGAAAAAAAAAAAGAAAATTGCATTCGGTTTTACAATTTTTAAGTTTCCTACTTCACGCCAGGTTGCACATCACGATTAAGTAAATATTATCATTTGATAATTTGATAATATGATAATGATAATAATAATTTGATAAATTTATAATGATAGTTTGATCATACTACGATTTTATGAATTCTATATATTTTAACTATACCTATACACTACTAAAACATAACAAAATAATAGGTAATATAACTAAAGGGTACTTAAATGGTCATTGTAATAATGTAATAACTGCAATTATAATTCAATAGTCAGAAGTAATAAATGGTCAAATATAGTAAAAGCAGATCAAAAGAAATTAATTTGACTAAAATGTACAAAATAGTGTTTGCAGTGATAAGATTATCTAAAAATATTAAATGGCTTTAAATAGTCAAACTGTAATGAAATAGTCAAAATAAATAAATCAGAATAATAAGAATAACCTAATTTTAAAAATGTATTAAAAACTATTAAATAAAATCTAAGTTAAAATACTCCTCGTTTATCGGGTACTCTTTAAACTGGTTTTTAAATATTCGTGTCTTTCCTTCCCAGGCCAGAGTTTTTAATTGAATATGCAATCCATTGTGCGTGACACATTTCTATATCATAAATGTCACAAAGGATTATATTTCTCTTCACATTTAAATGGTGCACTGAGATTAGATTGTACCATCCCAGCCAGTAATCAATCAGACCATGGCCACTGGTATACCAGGGGCACATTATGGTTGTGGGATAAAAACACCAGCTCCATGATAGGACGGGATGTAAGAATTATTATTAAACCGGTATTAAACAACCTAAACAAAATTTTGTAAAAGTATGCTATTTAGGAATTAGGGTGAGGGAGAGCAGAATAATGTGTTTCTTATCTTCAGTTTCAGTGTAGGTATACGGCTCTAACCATGTTACTTCGGCCCACCCAAAGGGGGGCTGTGCAAACACGCGGAAAATGTAACGAAATTAAATCGTCCAAAAAAGACAGACATTCTCACGTTTCATATGTCCTAGAGTCCATCTTAACAAAAACAATGTCTGTCTGGATGTGCGGATGCTACTATGCACGATAACTCGAGAAAACTATTATTGAGAAAAAATCTCCAATCGTTAGTTATGGCCAATGTGTAGAGCCTAGCTGATTTTGGGGTATGTTGGAGTACCTGTAATAGAAATAGTCCCCATAGAATCAGTTTTTTACATTTTAGAGCTTAAAACGGAATAAAGGGTGGAAATAGCAAAAAGAAAAGTGGTTGACCATGACGAGCCGTGTAAAATAAGGTATATGTCGCCTGGAGTCAATCCATCACATCAAATGCGTCACTATCAACCAAACACAGTTTTTGTAGAACTGATTCTCTCAGAGCAATTAAAACGGAAGAACGTTTGGGACGTCATGAGATTTATCTCTGACATACTATCTGACCCCTTCCAGACAGTAATTCCTCTTCATTGAGTGAGTAATTAAAGAAGTGGTGCAATGTATCTCTTATGGTGTACGTGCTAAGTTCAGGTAGTTGTTTTAGACTACCCTGAACATCCTATTATATTATACATACATACAAGAAAATAATTATATGGGCCGAAGTTTGACAAACCCTTCCTCCTGCCAAGTTTCTGTTTGCAACACTTTTGTTGCCACGTGTTTCCAAATGTTCATCTTGCTAATTTTTTTTCTCATGCCATACATGCACAAAAAAACCTATGACATTTTATAATATCGCCCGAACTCGCTTTGAGTTGGAAGAGAATATTATCCCATGGGGGTAGCCAGGAGGGTGGTTTAGAGGGTTCGAACCCCCCCACCCCCGAAATCCCCAAAACGAAATATATATATATCAATACTTTGACAATTAGAAAGGTGTTTCTTTTGTTTAACAACATCAGAATCCGCTGAACTCTGGGCATCGAAGACGCGGTGGGTATCTATCAACTGACCGCACATCATTGAGTAGTATAGCAACTTTGTGTTCCATTCGGTTTGTTATGAGCGGTTTATTGTAATATACATGAATGACAAGAGTGTACTCAGATTAAAGAAATAATATTTATAATTATAAATCTTGAAATTAACATTTATAAATCAGTGTGTGTGTGTGTGACAGTGACAAGTGGAAATTCAAGGTAAAGGAATTTAAAAAAAGTTGGAAGTCCCCCCTACCCCGAAATCCAAATCTGACTTTGAACACTCCCCCTTCCCCGACACCAAAACCAACCCAACCCACGAAACGCACAGAAGCCATTCTTTCATAATAATATATTTCCACGAAGTCAACAAATAAACCTTTTTTCTTTCAATGGATACACAATATAATAATATATTTTCACAAAGTTCACTGTATTTTCATATTTAGCACCCGTAAAATGTATTTTTCACACGTTAGTTATTTTGGACTTACGCTATTATTCAGCTAATGAGCGATATATTTGCGCTGCCACACAAAATGCCTGCCCTTCACTCGATCTCGAGTACGTAGCCCCTCCGTGTAATTGAGCTTGAATGATCTACTCGAACCTACCTCGTATCTTCTACACAGTACCTCGACCACTTGACTCGAGATTGCTCATTCATTGTCATTACTTCTGTTTGCCTGATTTTGCTCGAGGGTTTTTAATTATAACCGGAGGGATTTATTATTGATATCTATCTAAATACTGCGAAGTTCTGATAAATAATAAACTCTTATGTGCATATTTGTGAAGGCAGGAAATTTTGTGGAAAGTTCTGGGTAGTGGTGATTTAGCCCAGTGTACTGAGGTGAACAGCGCTTCGGGTTGGTGGTGTCAGGGAGAAGTATCTGCAAGGGGGGCGGCAATCTAGGTGCCTAGAAAGCTGCAGCCTGAGAACCGATATCCTACATTGTGTAGTCTGGGCTATGGTGGCCGTTGTGTTTTGGTCGGTCCAGCTCGCGGAGCAGCTCCTATTCAGGAGCCTCCTCGAAGTGGGACCAACCCAGTGAATCCGCTGTGCGGCAGACCTGGGGACGGGAACTTGGGCTGATCTGGACAGCTGGCGCACGGAGCGGGCAAGCCGGCCGTGTTGTCACTGACGAAGACCTGAAGGAGTTTAGAAGTGTATGCTTCTTAAGAAAGCGGGGTAAGTAGATACCTCTAGCTGCTTATCCATAGAAATGATAATGTGGGCCACCCGATCTCGGGTGAGAGTTGCCGAGTAATGGCCGCCCCTTATCCGCCATATTCTAGTCAGGAAACTGCTTTAAAGGTAGAGAACCGCGCAAGCGTCTTCGAACCTGTAACCAGACGGGGGATCGGAGTAATCTGATCGTATCTCGAAGTAAGGTCGCGAGGAAAGCCCACTGGGTTTGAAAATTACCAGTGCCTCGCAGTAAGGAGTTGGACTCTTATGGGCCTAGATGGAGCTTGGTAAGTAGATTTGTCTCCGTCCCCAAGTCTCTGTGTTTTCGCCTCGGGGTGATATAGCGATAAGTTCGCCGAAACACCCCGGAGTGGACGGTTTCGCCCGGAGCAGTTGACACATAATAAATTAATCCCATATTGGATAAGGCCTAATTGTGCAGCTCGGTCCATATGGCCATTTTTGTTTACACCCGGTTGGCCCGACTCACATCTCAACTCCCATCCGAGAGCCTTCCCGAAGAGGGACTAATCCGTTTAAACCCGCTTTGCAGTCGGACCTGGGGTAACACCGCTGGCGGCCCTGGACGGTAGATGTATTGGTCGGTTTACCGGCCTTGCTCAACTGACGAACAGTTTGGGGAGTCTAGTTGCGTAATGCGGGTCACCAGTAATGCTTCTAAAGGCACGGGGGTAGATGTCGACCTGACGTCGCCTGCCCTTAGAAACGACCCGATGGCGACACGATCTCGGGTGATATTCGCCGAGTAAAGGACGCCACTGGTCCGCGATATTTCCGAGTGATGGAATGCCGCGTTATAAGTCAGGTAGAGGTTGCGAAAGCGATTTGGAGCCTGGAACCAAACTGGTGGATGGAGAAATTCGTCTAAATTTGATAGTTAGGGAGTCAGGCTAGTCCGCCGGGCAGCTTGCTGCCCGATCTCTCGCTATTAAGGCGTCTTATGTCTAATTATAATGGATTTGTTTTGTCTAAATTCTGTATATTTCATCTCGGGGCGATATAACGATAAAGTTCGTTGAAACGCCTCAGGTGACGGGTTCGCCCGAGTATAGTCTTAAATATCCCATACTGGATGAAATCTGTGGTTCAAATAATTGCGGAAAACAGACAGGTAATTGGAGTTATCCCTGTTGGTAAAAGTGGGAAAAGCAAGCGTTTTGCGATATTTTAAATTCGTGATTATGTGCGCAAGCAAGAACAAAGATACGATGAATGAAAAGTTTATGATGGAATGTATTTATAAAGCTTGTACTAGTTTACGCATAATCAAGAATAGAAAATTATACAAACAAGCAAACAAGCAAGCAAAAGGGAACGCGAAATGGCCAAATATCTTTTATTGGCTATAACAATTTTTTTCAGGAACATTAACAATTCATAATACTTTAAGAATGCGTTAAAAAAACAAAGTTTTCCCTATACTTGTTTCAAGATATTAGATCTTAAAAGCAGTAGCTATAAATACACAACTATACAAATGCCAATCGATCAAAACTTAGAAATTACGACATGGAAATGCTCGAAAAAGCTTGATACCAGACATCAGAACAAGAATATGCAAGCTTCTCGAACAATAACGATCACATAAATAGATTAACAGCCGAATTTATAGTCGAGTATTGGTCAGCTGGCCGATACCTGAACAGGTACCTACTAGTTTTCGTTTTATAGCCGAGTCCAATGTGGCGAGTAAGTAGAGGGTCGGTGCCAAATATTGGATCATCTCTAGATGTCAGTCAAGTAATTGTATATGAAATCTGATTTATCAAATTAAGTATGAAGAAGCAAATTGTTAAGGCTTGCTTTTGTAAAAAGGATGATTGCAGTTACAATATTAATACGTGAAAAACAGTCGACACAGATAGCTGTATTTTACAAATATTGACAATTTCATTTAAATACAAATATTTGTTTTTGCGATATGATAATCTGTTAACCCCGGTGTCAAATTAACGCCTGTGTATGCGGATCACATGAAAAATTACAGCGAAAAGTCTGACACCTTTTATTTTTTTAAATATTTTCTACAGAAAATTTAATATAAAAGTATAAACACTTTAAAAATACGTAATGTTTGCGATAGATTTAAACACCCCTTTTATAAATATATATTTTTAATTAACTATAACTTTGGCCACGGTCATATACAGTGCCCAAAATCATCAAAGCTATTGTTATATCTGGATTAAATTTATCGCTGGTAGAAGGAGGTGAAGTCATGTTAGCTTAAAAATGTTCAGAATTATTTAAGGCGATGACGTATTTCAAAAACTCATACAAATCTCATAAGAACATTCCATACAAATACACCTAAAATATTATTTTAAAAATATTCATATATTTTATTTCAGAAAAAAATCGATGACACTGAAAGTTTAATATGTAAAAAATATAAAAAAACAAGCTATAATAATTAATATTTAATAGTGAATATGGAGGAAACTTTCAAGAAAAATTATCAAGAAAAACTTAATTCCTTTAAATTCCCCGATAGTTATGTACTTTACGACTATTCTTAAAATGCCTTACTGTTTTTTTAACTTCTTGGTCCTGCTGTTTAGTATGAAAGATGGGTTCAAAAATACACAAAAAAAAAATTCCTGTAAAGCTCTCAAATTTTCAATCTTTTTCAAAAATCTGAAATAGCTATGTACTTAAGAAAGGTACCTCTTCTTTTTTCGTTGGCTAGCATCATCAGTTAATTTACTACGACGCGAACGGTTCAAAAATTGCCAAAAAATGTAATCGTCTAAATTTACATACTTCGTCGCCTTAAGCCCTCATGTGAGAGTAAAATTCACGTGGCGGTAAAATATTCTTAAACAATCATAAATAAAGCCCCCAAAAGCGTATGTCTGTCGTATGTGTTTTTTACTATCAATAAAATTAAGAACTACTAGAGAAACTTCGATGCGGCTTTCACGCTTCGTTAATCATCATTCGAGGAAGATTTATCTGAAATATCTTCAATATATCCAAAAAAAGGGGTGAACAGTGGTAAGTTAAGTGTTAAGTGGATAAAAAACAGACATGAAAAACGGTCATTTTAACAGTTCGATTTCTGAATGGAATTACTGTTTCAACAAATATATTTATTAAGGGGATAACTAAGACACATTGATTTCAAATAAGAGTTCTTCGAAGAAAATAAAAATAAAATTGTCAGGTATTTTCCGTTGGTCTTCTTTCATAATCCCGATAATTTCGGTGTGCTTCATGTATTACCTATCTGATTTTCCGTGTGATTAGTTTGCCGATGGATGGATTGTAGTAGGAGGCATTGCAAAAGATAAAGAAAACCACGTGTACACCTAGTTTCCGATAAATGACAGTATAATTACCATAACGAAACGTAAGTGTAACAAGTGCAAATATGCAGCATGTACCTCATTATGCGTTTACGCTTCGATACGCCACGTCAAGAGGGGTGAATGATCTATATCCTCTTGAGATTTCAAGTGGAGTTGGGATGATCGATTTGGCCATTCATCCATCTCACTAAGCTCGTACCCTGTTATTTTAGCCCTATCACATTACTTATTTGGGGCTGGTGAAATGTCGAGATACTTTTTGTATAATAATGTGAGAAGTGATGCTGGGGGGTGAGCGAGAGCGGGCAGGTATTATTACGTTCGGAAATGAGTCGTATTTATCTAATTCGAAAAGTTTAAAAGTTCAGCTCAACAGTCGTCGTATCGCACAAATCCGCCCGTTAGGGTTGATTACTATTAAAGTCATAAACGAAAGAAAACCTACAATGAGAGGAAAAACTTCCAGCAGTCGCAATGAGGAAACGGAAAATGCTGGACTAATTGTATTACACATTTAAATCTGTATGCACGTACAGATTAATATTATGGTAAATAAAGTATTGTCACTTTTATCCTATTTACTGATAGTCGTAAATTTGTATTAATTAAGCGTTAAGATCGATTAGACCTTAGAATAGAAATTGTATTAAGTAAACAGTTATGATCAAATTGTTTCACATAAAGTAATTATAATAGATTAACGAATCAAAGGAAATTGGATTACCTTTCCGAGTCAGTACCTAAGTTAAAAATTACATTGCAGGATTCGATACTGCAGAATTCAGACTTTTATAAATATAATGGATTATTGTCATCACCAATACTTGGTAATATCACAGTTTGTGTTTCTGCCGAGTGCCAAATAAGGTCGGCCGGCAAGTGATGATAAGCCGACGCTGCCGTTAGAGCGTGTAAAGTGAAATCGGCCGCCGCGGCAACTTCGGGCGCCGTGTAAGCGATGTGGCTGTGTTCCTGTAAGCGGTGTATCTGCGCTGTTCCCGTGTGAGCGAGTGCCAAATGCCAAATAATGTCGGTCGGCGTGTGATGGTAGGCCGACGCGGCCGTTAGCGCGCATAAAGTGAAATCGGCAGCGGTTATCTCGGGCGACGTTTTTCGAACTGCCATTCGCCTAGATGAGCGTTGTTGGGGTGCGAGTGAACAGAAAGAATCTCTATCTCGCTTCCTCTCCATTATCACCACTGAATGCCACTGATACAGACTCCAACTTGTGACACATACAGTCATCTCGCTCGCACGAATGGGCTTGCAACTGGGCTTTAAAATCAGCTTATATCTCTTTCCAACCTGTGGCAAATAATGCCACAAAATGAAGGTAGCTATACGACTTTTGTAATAAACGAAAAGCCGGGCTGGACGGTTGATGTATTGGTCTGTTTACCAGCCTTGTGTAATGCTTCTTAAGACGCGGGGGAGGTGTGGACCTATCATCACCTACCCTTAAAAATGACCCGATGGCCACCCGATATCGGGTGATGATCGCCGAGTAAAGGATACCACGGGTTCGCGATATTTCCGAGGTTAGCAATGTCGCGTTATTACTATAGGTGGAGGTTGCGAAAGCGACTTCGAGTCTGGAACCAAACTGGTGGATGGAGAAATCCGTCTAAACTTGGTAGTTAGGGAGGGAATTTATAGGTTTCCAGATGACTAGACATAAACTGTAGCTGAAGAACATGAATCTCGTTGTTCTAAATATTTTACAGACGACAATTAAACACATTACACGTACCACTTAAAAAAAGTGCAGTGTACCTACAATATTTTTAGTGTATATATACTATATATGTATACTTTTTAATGAAAATTTCTGTATTTTAGTACGCTTGAAGATATTTTGGGCTAGTAGGTGGTTCTTACTAATACACTGAGGAACATGAAACTCGTTGATTGGAGTCCGAAAACATAAGATTATT
>JAOPUG010000042.1:14534588-14546614 GCA_027564375.1 Micropterix facetella | reverse complement strand
AACGGTTCGGCGGCCGTAGTGTCCGCGGCAGTGGTTTTGAGGAATCAGAAGTAGAATGAATTTTTTGATAGCACAGCTGTGTATAGGCAGTCATACGCGTATAAGCAGACGTACGCATATAAGCAGGCGTGGTTGAAGAATAAGGCCCAATATCTGTCGTGAAACAGGCAAACATCTCAACATACCTAATTAAATAAGCCTTTCATAACCTCAGTAAAAACTTGATGCTAAGCGTGTATAGATCCTTTGTTCGGCCTATTTTGTGAAAAATATCGATCTGCTTGATAGTGTACAGATACGCTTCACAAAGCTGCCACAGATACTAAGATAGTCGATTAACGAAGAGAGGCTACGAAACCTAGGACTCACGACATTGGAGGTACGCAGGACGCGAAATGACTTCGAGAGCTATAAGATCCTTTCGGAATGGTACAACTGTGCTGATATTGACATTCAATAAGAACTCGCATCTCCGATTGAATGATTTGAAACTATCGCGGACAAGTTTCTCAATGAATCCACAGAAACATTTTCTGTCTAACATATTTGTAAATGAATGCGACACACTTCCAATCAGTGTTGTGTGTGCTGAAAATATTATTATTTTTAAAAGCAAACTAGACAGGTGCATAAATGAAATACACAATCGGATACGGCCACATCAGCTTATGCTGCTTGGCTGTTTATTATTAGTAATAATAAGTTTGACGTGAACATTTTGGAAAATACCTTGATATCATTATCTAGGGACTAGAGACTGTATGGTGGGTCTTAAAAAGTGTCAAATACAACATCCCGTGCACAGTGGCGGGCTTAGGATGAATTAGGCAGGCAAGCCGAGGATATTAATTTTGTAGAATAACTACTTAAATACATACATTCATCATTTTGCAAGCTCTTTCGTGGATTATTTTCAGTATCACGCTGGAAGATATTAGTTAGCTTGTGAAATCAACTGATAGATGCGCCGTAAGTCATTACAGGGAACCATGCATGTACCAACCTATACCGACCTAATCCTAGCATGGTTGCGACCACGGCAATTTGAAATGCCATAAATGCTTAGTATTATGTTTCATACTAAGAATTTATATGTTCCTAGTAATACCTATATGCCTTGGATTTCTAATACAGCTTTGCCTTCATCAGAACTCCAATGAAAGCCAATGAGAGGAAGGCGGACAAATAATCAAAAGTGGCGACGGAGCGCTATCGCTTGTGCCGCCCTGTGACGTGAAAGGCGTTACGAGAATGGTGCAATAGAGAGCCGAGGCTTGCGACTCGAGAGCCTACGAGAGTAAGCGAGATAAGCAGAGGGTCTGTATGCTCGCTCGTATTACATCGACACTTAGGCGACACGTTGTTATACGCGTTGTACGGTTATTGTATAATGGCGCGAATTTGAATCTTGGCGTTTGTTTAAAATTTAATTCTTTTATTTAATTTTATGCTTTGGCTCTTCTCAGAGTTAGGCAAGTTGGGCTTTTAGGCATCTATATCAGTATCGCCACTGCGTGTACGCCGCAACATACAGTAGCCTGCATTTCAGGCAGGCAATACAACCTGGTTCTTTTTTCAGGCGCTAAAGTGTAGGACCGTCCCTTGCCGCCCAGTGAAGCGCTGCACTCCGCCCCCTGCTGCTTTTGTCGGTCGGCCGCCCGCTTCTGTAGTCGATTTTATCCGGCCGCCTCCCGCTGCATTATTTATGGGCCCAGCGCGCGGCGCGGCGGGGTCCCGGCATCGGCGGGACCCGTTCGGCCCTGTTCGCTTCGCGAGTCGATTGGCGAACTAGGGGACGCGGGAATAGAGATTGATGGCCCGCGGATTTGCAACTTTTGCAGATTGTCCATGTTTTTCCGGGACTCATACGAGTATCGATTTATTTTGATACGTCGGATCTTTGGAACGCTGAGTAAAATCCGGATTCTCGTTGCTTTCATGATGCCTACGAAGGCACAACTCACTTATTTGAGTTAGTTATAATATATCAGTAGTTTGTGCTGTAACTTACGGAAATCATCTTTAAATTGTAATCCGAAACAAGTTAGGACCTGAAAAAATAACCATGTACAAGAATAAGGGGTATGTCTAAGTATAGCGAATATAATCATAGATTGTTATTTATCACTTAGTAATTCGTTGTAAGTAATCAATTAATTAAAAAAAATATAATACAATATTTTTGAAAACACTGCTTTCGGTTGCATTTCAATGGAACTAAGTACTTTAAAACTGAAAAACTGCGAATCATCCAAATAAAAAAAAGTCTTGAACAAATCTAATATCCACGAATATTATCTTAAGGTAAATATTTCCATAAAAAATAAATATATACCTGAAAATAAATCAAGATATCCACTTTAGAACGAAATAAGGAAAACTTTTCTATGTAGCAACTATTGGACATAGATAGCACTATTTGATTTGTATTTTTTGCGGAGGATATAGTACCATTTACTAGTAGAGAATTTCAGAAAGGGGGCCTCAGAAAAGGCCAGGGATTAACTATTGAAATAGGTCGAGAAAAAATCCAAATATATTTAGGATAATTATTAGGTACCTACGGCACTACTTACTGGGGCCCAATGGGGTATGCACAGTTCAGGCCATATGGCCATATTGTTACACTCAGTCGGCCGGACTCACGGCTCAACTTCCATCCGGCAGCCTCTCTGAAAAGGGACTAATCCGGTGAAACCCGCTTTGCGGCCGGACCTTGGGTAACACCTCGGGCGGACCTGTACAGTTGATGTATTGGTCGGTTTACCGATAGATAGACAAATATATGGATGCAGACAATTTTAATCAGACTATATAGTTACACTGACCACTGATTCGCTGACTGATCGCGCAACGCGTAACGCTCGAAATTCGATTTTCAATTCGCGGTCGTAACGCTGTCTCTCGAGTTCTATTTCGCTCGATATAACGCGTTCTCTTTCTGTTCGTAACGCTGTCGGTAATTATCGTGCGTCATCGGACGATGTCTGTGGTCGATGTCGCTCTATCGCTCTTTCACATTTGGCCGACCACCCCTTACCATACTTCGGCCGATAACGGATTAGCTCGCTGGTGTGAGGCCGGCCGCATGAGGTCATACTTTCTAAAAATACCTACATTAAAAGTTCGAAATTGGAATAATTTTTTGGTACGGGTAACGTTTACCGTCGCGGAGGGGCCCTGTTAGGCGGGTTTGTAAGACTTTTATATGCAACAAGATTGAAAAAATAGACAATAAGCTAATCTATTTTCAGTTACAAATAGACAAATCAATGTAAATAAAATATGACATGACTGTCAAGATTAACATAAAGTTTAGACCTGACATGTATTTGCCCATAATAATAATAAATTGTTTTTTCGTTTTTTTTTAAATTCTATATTTACCGCGCGGTAACGGCCCATCTTAATATCGAACGATATCACGTCGCAGTACTAATGCTATTACCCATCTAAGTACTTACCATCTGGTGGGTGATCTCACGGCAACCAGTGTTTCTTAGCCCCGCTACGGACGTTACGATTTTTTCAGATCTTATTATTTTTGTTATATTAATTATGTGTAGGAAGAAATTGGTTAATAACATAATTACATGTAATGAAATATAATATTTTAATGAACGGCCCCTGTAACTTCCGAAATTTGATCTCTTTGATAAAGGGCGCCTCAGGCGCGCTACAATCAACTATTTATTTAAAGAGACAGACAACACACTAAATGGAAATGAATAATGGTCAACATAGTAACTTTAAATCGAGTGGTGTGCATGCAAAAAGAGGGAAGCGCAATCGCTCTCTGTTGTGCGTTAGCTTAGCGCCTCGTCTGTATTGTGTGGAATAGGTATATTATAATCATCTATAATATTTAATCTATGTAGAGAACTAGCATAGGTTTGTTACTGAATTTTCTTTTATTTTTGAAGAACATATCTGATTCGAGTCCTGAAAAATAATGTTAAAATTGATATAACTTTTCTGTTATCTACTGATCCATGAAAATGTATTAACCTTATTACTCATTAGTACTGATATTATGTGAATTCATTAATTTCACAACTTCCTTGAACTGGTTGGGGATTTTTTTTAAATTTGGTGTAATTTGGATTAACATGATCCATGTTTCATTTATTAAAAAATGTAATACACATTTTTCAATAAATGTTATACCTTGATATAAATATAGTCACAAAACCATTTTATATATTACTTCCTTTCGATAGCATCGTTAATTAGTTCTGTTTTTCATAAATTTGACATTGATAAGATAAGAGAATTAAATTAAAAAAACATGTATTCAAAATTTATTTAGTTTTTTTTTTTTACTAAAAGAAATATATTTTCCACCTGATATTTATTGATAATTTGGTCACAGTGTGCTGTGACCACAATTGTAGTTATTGTGGGAATTGGTAGAGCCGTCTCAGGTTTAAACTGTAGTTTTTAAAAGCCTAAGTTATGAAGAGATTTGAGTATGTGTTGTCTTAGGCATTAATTGTTGGCAACCATCGTGTGGGATCGTCGAAAGACCTTGTTCGTTAAATGTAGGCGAAGGATTGAAAGTTCTCGTTAAAGTCGTGAGACCCCTCCTTTACCGTTTTTTAACCAAATCATTGAATATACATTTATTACTTTCCGGTACAGCAATAGGGAAAATAATGTGATCATCTAAAAAATATGATTTTTTATTGGATTTACATGTTTTCACGTCCCACTAATATAAAAGACGTCGTTTATAGAAATGTATGTATATCTGTTTGTCTGGATAGATGGATGGATTTCAGTCTATCTGTTACTGTATGAAATCGAAGACTATCACGATTGTATGACGTTATAAACAAGATTATAAATTTTGATTTTAGAATTTACCACGTGAATTTTGTAGAACACGACTATCCCAGGATGTTGCAACCACCGTTGTTCAGGGTAGACTGGAGTGCTGCCAATAGTCATCCGTTGTTACCGCCATACATCATCCGTCATGCGTCAAGGGCGTGACAGATCGAATAAGTAAGATGCCAAACAAATTTAATATAAAAACGAACTTCAAACCTACCCGAAAAATAGCTCGATATCTGAGACCTGTAAAAGATGTAATACCACTGCACATCCCTACTGAGGGTTAGTCTACGATGGACAAACGAAACTGTCATAGCCACTCGAATAATGGAATACATCAAGGCTGTTTAAAATGTTCATCGAGAAAATCGGCGATCTGTGAACACATACTCCGCTATCCATAGCGGAACTAACCACTGGGTACAGTTTCAAAACCCTAATATGCTGTCCGAAGAACAATTTTATTTTCCCCGCATGATCCGAGTAGCCCGAACTTCGACTTCAATAGAAACGATGATCTCTAACCCTCTTCTTAAAATGTTCCTAATGCCCATCGCCAAGCGCAAGGACCCGAAACACGATACAGCGAGTGTTGCGTGAGTAGCGGATTTTGAAAATCGCGCGCACCGACCCCTCCGCCCCGCCACCGATGTAATATGTGTAGTAACAGCAGCAGTTATTCGCCACCCGCAGAACATAAAGGGATGACGATTGACAGTACTTCAGTGTACTCTGGACGACGGCGATTGCAACATCTCCGAAACGTCGGGTGCTACAAAATTCACGTGATAAACCGTTTATAATCTTGTTTACACTGTATGTTACCGTGGCCAAAGTCTACTCTACTGGTGCGATTTCACTGAAATTTGGCATAGATATTTAAAATCTCCAGACCTTCGGACCCGACTTGTGAGTGATATCACAAAAGGCAGATGTCAAATTTAATATTTAGAAGTAAGCCACGTAAGTGGGAAACGATAAATGATTAAAATTATGCGAACTTGCTGATGTGACAAACTATTCATCGAATAGTAGTAATTTCAATCAAAACATCATGAATATGAAATCGATGACCATCACTTTTGTTTGACATTATAAATAAGATTACACGAATTTACCACGTGAAGTTTTTGCACCCAACGTTTCGGTTATGTTGCAACCGATGTTGAACTTTACAATTACATTATAAGGTTCCGGGTTCGATTCCCGGCTGGGGCACTATTTTCCGTTAGTATAAAATTAACTGAATTGCATTTCTATTCTGTCGGCCGAATGCAATAATAAGACACACACATGCACACATACATATAAATGGTTGTAAGAGATTGTCGCATTGTAATTAACCCACTCATTGTGTAATTTCACAATCTTCTCAGCAAAGAGTCGCGAAGTTGTAGGATCTGCAACTTATGTTTCTTCGTTACCCAATGTACCTGCTAGCCAGGCCTTGCTCTAATTCATATCCATTTTTTTTTCGGAATTTGCATATTTTTTTCTGGGAAGATAATCAATACCGAAGTGGCAGTGAAAAAAACCTCCAAGGCATTCATTGATTTCTGTCCACGAGAATTCTACAGCACAGGCACTAACGAATTCGCATTAAAATGACTAGACTGTCAATATCTCGACTATTAAATATATTTTGTTTATACAAAATATTACGTCTTAAATTTCCTTTGTAGAACAACAACTTCATAGATAAAGACCTAACACGTATTTACATAACTTCGAATATAAAATAGGCATCTCCCGGAATTAACATCGTCTCTATCAACTTTATTTTATAATGCCTCGTTTCTTTCCGAGCAGCGGAGCAGGAACTATGCTGTACGTGCTTTCGAAGTCTTCGTCGGGCCAACGTCGTCCCAGTAGTGTGTTATAATGGCTATAATTTGGCGGAATGCACAAAGACTTTAATGGGTGGCGATCGTTTCGATGTCGCGGACTGGAGACCGTGCTGACGGACCGGGAGCACGTTCCAAATTACTCCGCGTCAATAGGCACACGACTCAAACGCGAACAATTTAACCTGAGCTTGTGTAAAGATCAAATAATTGTGAATATTTGCCCGCACCGACTTTTAAATTGAAAATGAAACTAGTGGTAAGTTGAAACGTATATGTCTTTTTAAAACGCAAGCGCTGGCCTCGGATCGGTTTGTATGTGGGAACTCTCAGCTTCGAAACCCTAATGTTGAACTGCAATATTTAATGAGCTCATCCACACGACGAATAACCCTAATTGACGTAAGAAATTTTCAAATCGGATACATTTTGTAAGAGTTAGGGTCCCTTCAGTTATCTATATTTAAATTTTGTAACTCGACAACGCACAGTCCGAATTTAAAATATTATTCGATAGTCTGATTTTCTTATTCGTCCGTTTGTATGGCATTTCAGACATGAAACGCTAAATCATGTCGACTCCTCCCATCATTGAATAAAAAGATCGGTGAAAGAATTTTCGAAATAACGCGTTCTTCAGTTATGACCACTTAACCCCATCATACAACATAGGTCATAAATAAAAACCAACCTCTTTGAAATTACATTTTTAGCTGTACGATCACGGCAAATCGGGCGGAGGTGAGGGATGAATAGAGTAAGTCCGGGCAAGTTAGGTGTAGAATGAGTAGGGTAAGTAGGGGCAGGTTCGGGCGGAGGTGCGTAATGCGTAGGCTAAGACTGGAGGTGCAGAATGAGTAGGGTAAGGCGGGGCAAATAGAGGTGCATAAAATATCGTAGGTACTTTCATAAAATATCGTAAGTTTAAAAAAAAAACGTATATTCAGAAAACAATTAAGACTTTCGCAACTTCCAAGCCTAGTGTCTACCGCCAGGAAAAGATTCAAGAAAGGCAGTCGGTAATCGGTAGCGGAACTAGAAGTTATGACCACGTTCGCAGGCTAGTCAGCTCTCTCGTTACCACTTATTCTCGTGTGATCAGTGATCCAGCGGATAATCCCTCGGAATCGGCCGTCTCTATTCTATGATTCCTCTGACAATGAAATAATTCAATATTAGGAGCTAAAATAGCACTAATGGCCATAGAGAAAATGATAATAATTAGAAAACATGAAGTAGGTGTATTTTATGAATCACGACAACATTTAGCAATTACTTTAATTCTTATTGGGGGTCAAACGGGGCCGTGTATATTGGGCACGAATATCGTATATTACGTTGGAACGCCCGGTCCAATCTCTGGTTCAACTCCCATCCCGCAGCCTTCCCGAAGAGGGACTAACCCAGAAATGCCGGCGTAAACTCCGCCTGCGGGTGTATCATGCAGTTTGTTGACAGTTGGAATTTGTTGAGCGCCGGGGGAACACCTCGGGCGGCCCTGGATGGTTGTCTAGCGGCGCTGCTCAACCGGCTAATTGCCAGGGGAATCTGGAAACATACGTTTCCTAAGAAGCGGGGGTAGGTGGTTACCTACTGTAACTTATCCTTAGAAACAACCCGATCCCGAGTGATATCGACTGGCAAAGGGCGCCAAGGTCCCGCGACAAATTCGAATATGCTGCAGCAGGTAGACATGGGAGGGCAGATCCACTGGCAGTATTTTACACCTCTAGTGTGGTAGATATTGTGGACATTTACACATAATTATATATTGTACATTATCCGAAATTAAACAAAGTCGATATTTTTATAACAGCAAAATAGCAAAATGGAAAACCTGCGCGCTATAAACTCAAACTCCAATTCAATTCAAAATGTTTTATGTAAACTAAATACGTTTCGTCCATATGTTGAACGTCAAGAGACATATATTGATGTCACCTGCTATGGGCGAACCCATCCACTCCGTAGCGTTTCAATGAACTTTATCACTATATCACCCCGGAGTGAAGCACAGAGGCTTGGATGTCCGTAAACAAATCTACGTACGAAGCCCCACTTCAGCCCGCAAGAGAACTACGCCTTTCGGCGAGGCACTGGGAATTGCCACCCAGCGGGTAGCCTCACCCCCTTGCTACCAAATTTAGACGGATTTCTCCATCCAGCCTGTTTGGTCGCTTGCCCAACCTCAACCTCTACCCTCGGAAATATCGCGGACACGTGGCGCCCTTTTCTCAGAAATGCTCAGCGAATATCGGGTAGCCATCCAGTCGTTTCTAAAGTTAGGTGACAACAGGTCGACACCAACCCCTGTGTACTAAAGAACATACGTTCTCAGACCCCTCCAGGTATCAGTCACAACATGGCCAGTATGCCCGCCCTGTGCGTCAGCTCTTCAGTTCTGCCCAATGTTCCGTCCCAAGATCCATCGCACAGCTGGTTCACCAGGTTAGTCCCTTTTCGAGGAGGTTCCTGGATATGAGCTGCCTCGCGAGCTGAGCCGACCAAGTTGACATAACAGCCATCATAGCCAACGCTACACGGAGCCTTTAAGAACAAACATTAAGAGACAATAATATAATTTATATTTTTTAATAAAAAATACATCGAATTCCACGAGCTCCACTGAAAAGAATCGTTAAAGCAAATCAGATGGCCACTTTTTGGTATGTTTTATTTCCAAGATAGAATTCATATTTTTTGCCCGTTGAAAACATGAAACAAAAATATTAGTAAGAAAAAGAATGGAAATTAGATAAGATGACTAAAATCCCTTGAGTTTTCGTAGAATTACAGGTGAAGTGAATTTGAAACATATATTATATTAATACCGTTAGTCGCTAAAGTTACATAATCGTATGATTCTTTTTACTAATTAGATCTTTAACCTTCAGATGGTACAGTGAATTTTGCTTTAGTACGGTGAAGTCTGACGGACGCATTAATTGAATGCCATGTTATTATAATTCCAAATATGTATTTTTTTGCGATAGGGGGTTTTCATATGAAAATTGTCTAATTAATATAAAAAAATAATGCAATAAGTTTGTTTTGTAACAAAAAAATCACTAGGACAATATAAATTTCTATTGTTAAAGTAGCGAAAAACTAATATCCATACATTTTTCATTCGACCCCGGATAACGCGTCATTAATGAGGAAATTAGAGGGGTGGGCGTTACACTCTCACTCCAATATGTCGCTAACGATTGGCGTGGATACGTCCAATGGATGTTACCGTATCAATTAAAAGTTAATAATTTCCGGGAATTGTTAAACTGGCAACTCTAATATTTCCTGAGGGTTTCCGTTGTAAAAATGTATACATTGCCCCATAAAGAAATCATGCCTTTCTTAATCAGATCTTGGAAACTAGAAACTCTCGCTTGTTACCAATGCTAACTGGATGCACGGCACTATAGGAGAAAGATGCTCCAAAACCGCCCATGTCAAGATGCGCCCCGCGCGTTCATAGTGACCACCCAAAGTAAAGTATTTAAAATGAGTTCATCCAGACAGACATACAGAGACATAGATTTTATAAAAACCACTTTTATGAGTTCGTGGGACCTCAATATGATGTAAATCAAGTGAAATATCAAAAATCGAAATTTTGCACACCAAAATATTTACCCAATTAGTGCGTGAAATCAAAAAGATAAAGCAACTGGAAATTGAATTTTGATAAAACGTTTTACTTCGTGTGCCTGGTGGAAAGACTGAACTGCAATATGCTCCCGATCTGGGGCGACCCGGCGTTGCATTGGCCGCCCTCTCTTTTAACAAACGCCCGCGACGAGATCCGAATTAGAATGTGCAATTTGAACGCCGCACCGACGCCGACGCTGACGTCGCCCGCTCCGTGGAGCGCACCGGCGACACCCAAAGAAAATGTCTTCTTCAAACTGCACTTAAAGTCGGACACTTCTTAGCTCTAGCGAGCTGAATATATAGATAACTGGATATATTGTAAGCCACGAGATTTCTATCGAAGTATTTTATCCGTTCTGGCCAGGGTCTGAGATTATCATACGACTCGAAATATTCAATGACGCTGAAATTCGTTGTATGCCCTATATTAAAACGCACAACTATGTTACTGTTACGCTAAAACAATGGGTTGCTTAATCTATTGCTAAAGAAACAGCTTTGCTGTAACAATTGATAATTTTGTATGTGCGGTTCAATATGACCGCGTCTAGTGAAACTGCGTTTCTCTAGACCAGTCTATATTCCTTCATAAGATTCTCGAATCTGCGTCGTACTCGTTCTTACGCGCGTTCCTCGGTAACCCAAATACACTGAGAAAATATTGGATTCGCCCTTATATAAATATTGGATAGCTACATTATCATTTTGTTATTAAGGTTTCATACAGAATAATAATGTTCTAAACGTAATTTTGTTGAAAGTCACCTACTCGATTATATGGATCAATATGTTCCTTACGGGAATTACGAAAATAATGGTAAATTTTAGCATAAACATCATAGTCCGATCATAACAGTACTTATACTACTACATGCTGTCATGATAAAGAAAGATCCTGAGCTCGTGATTTAATGAAATAACATTACGTTTTCTTGGGTCATCATTTCAGAATTAAACGGCAATAAGAGAATGTTGCTACATATTTACAGTGACATGGTAACTTTACCATTACACGTCATATAAATTCATACGTACCAACCACACTCCGAGATCCATACGTAATTTCTTTTGAAACATTCGTATTTTGGTGTATTACAGCTGCATATTTTTGTCATGGTAGGTATTTTTGCATGGTCCGGGAAATTGGCCCCGGCTACCGAAGTCATGTTACAATAACTCTTAATATATTCCATTTGACTGATGCAAACGACGAAAAGTGAATGAGCAAAATCAAAGAATTATACTTGTTATTGTACATATTGTTCTTTTTATTTAACCAGCAAATTACTTCGGCCACCATAGTGGCCAAGTTTTGATATCGTGCATATCATGAGTATACACGATAACTCGAGTAAACTTCATCAGAACTAGAAAAATCTTTTAGCAATCGATAGTTACGGCTAATGAGCAGAGCCCAGTTCAATTTCGTACATATACATACGTCCTACGGTTGTTTTTTAATGTAATAAGTAAAATAATACAAATATTTGATGTGTCACCGGGCGAGAAATAAAGTATCAGGGCAACAAAAGCAATGCGTCGGTGCGTTTACTGTGAAATACAAAGGATTCGGTAATATCAGTCTAGCAGGTGGAATCGAATCCGCTAGAGGCTACAAAATTTTTATTATTTTATAATAAATATACTCTACTACTTTATGAGGGCCTGATACTTCGCTGGCCCTACAATGAGGGC
>JAOPUG010000042.1:14383728-14399491 GCA_027564375.1 Micropterix facetella | reverse complement strand
GGTAACATTGGCACATACATTAATACAATGAGACATGTGTAGCAGTATCCGAAATTAAAAACAGTTTTTGATGCGTCATTTCCCATTTGCAAGAATAATGAACCGATAATGAGGCCCAGGAAAATATGAAGACCAACCTTCACCCAAAAATGTGCCTGCAAAAAAAAACTTCTTCATTAAGATATAAACATCTGTACTAATAAATTATATACAGAAGGCAATTATTGAAGTAGCTGCCAACACTTTAAATGAGAAATGTTCAAATACTCGCTATTTTATTTGTGACCTCGCCCTATTAACCCCATATTATCCGCCCACGAGCTTCTCGAACCATTAAGTGCCTACGGCCTTTCGCTCTGATCAACCTCGGATCCTTAGTAAAATTCTTCTTCATCGCTCTGATTTCTTCAGCTACTATTTTACCATCCATGCAGCGAGTTTTGGAAGCTCTCCCAATGAATATAGGAACCCCACCAGGCCAGTCATTTTGTACACAGAAAAGGCGGTGACTTTGCAAAAAGACATGTATTTCTAATATTCAATATGTTGTATTATGCAGATCGCACCGGTCTTTCGAAGCTGCAAACTTAGTTTCTAACTATCGGCACAGGTTTTAACAATATATAAAAAAGTTATAATTACATGACATGTTTTCAAGGTGTCTAATTCGACTAAGTTACACCTTCGATAACATCATTCGAGGGTCACCTCAGAATGACTATCTTACTAAGCCATAAACGACTTCTTCTTTTTCCTCTGCCGCCTCCTTTCTCAACTTTACCTATCTCCGTCTTTTGGACATAAATATGATTTATTAATCATTTTATGCTTTATTTATCGACATTTTATTCGTTATCGCATTTTTCCCGTATAAATAAACTTTATTCGATTCGTTAATGTATCACATTAGGTTGGCAATAAACACGACATTTTTAAAGGGGCAAATAAAGAATTATTTATTATTAATTGGAAGCAAATCTTGTGCTAAGTAACCTATTGTATTGTTTGGTATTTATCGGCACACAATCCGCTATATACAATGTACTTATGGACACAAAATTAGTTTTATCCTCTAGGTGTCTTATGAAGTAAGTATCTAAAATCGGTGAAAATTCTTGAATAAGGTGACTCCTACTATTAACTTATTACTTTTGGTGCATACATACATAAGTGCCGTTTTCTCATACTGGATATTGCTTCGATCCTCCCGAGGGGGCTAAGTCTTACAATCCTGCGAGGTTTTGTTACTATGAACATTAAACTCGAGTAAACTACTCGTATGTCCGATTTCAAAAAAATCTTTCGCCAATCCGATAGTTATGGCAAATGAGCAGAGACGTCTTCTCTCTGCCAAAATATCATAACGTATGTATTAGGCGACTATACGTCTGTAGGAAGTGAGGTCTCTTTAATTTAGAATTTTAAATTTGAAGATCTATGCGCGTGGATTGTGCATTCAACGACCGCGCCCTATCAGACGCTCAGAAAACTCAGTTGATCTGATCTGATCAAAATCTCAAAATTACTAATAAATAGTGAATGCGTAGATCGAATAGCGCAATCTATTACATAGCGCTTGAACTGTTTCGAAAAAAGATTTAAGATATAATCGTAGAACGAGCGGTATCAGGCGCACAGAAACGTGTCATTATGTATACATGTTATTACATTCAAAGTAATGATAAATTCATTCAAATCGACGATTTGCTTTTTTAAAATAAAGCACAATATATTTGCTTAAACAAAAGAGTTGATCCTTTGTCTAATAGTGAATTTAAAAGTTTAATATTTTTTTCCTTTTATCGTGTTTATTATAACATCGAACGTGTCACTACCACACATAGTTTTTGGAGAGCTTGTTCTCCCAGTGCAATTAAAGTAGAAGAACATTTGGGACGTCATTAGATTAATCTCTGACCTAACATTTGAATCCCTTCCAGACAGAAACTCCTCTTGGCCTTTGCAGGAGTGGCACAATCGATCTCTTATGATTTACGTGCTCACTTCAGGTAGTTGTTTAAGGCTACCCTGAACATCCTAATATATTATACATACATACAAGAAAACAATCATATGGGCCGAAGTTTGACAAACCCATGAGTTTTTCAACTACCAATTTTGAACTTGGGTTTTAGTTGAAATTCTAAATTCATATATTTTTTAAATAAAAGCGATGCTATTCGTGTTCTGTCGTTTGATATTGCCCGCATATTTTCTTGTGTGTAATCGTGGCAAAGTTGTAAAAACGCATTATTTTGAATACAAGCTCCTGTGTAGGTGTTACTCATTACAGCTTTTTGCAGTTTGGCATAACAGTTAACGGAAATGTGTACTGTCAAAAACTAAAAACAATTATGGAGAAACTCCTGATAAAAAATCGGAATCTTTCGCCATTGCTTCTCCATGATAACCCAAAACTGCATTCAAAGGATGCATTGATTCTATCCACTAGACATTTACAGGAGAGGCATTAGCCTTTTTTTAATACAATGGCAAAATAACAGGGTATATATATTTTTCTTCCAAATTTTTAGTCTGATATTTGATGACACTTTCTCTGTTATTATTATTGAAGATAATCATCCAAATCTGGTGTAGGTAATAATATTTCTGTCATTTTCAAACAGATAGAATATGCCATATCGTCAACCATGCTGTATTTACTTCGTCCAAAATGAAGTTATTTAATCAATCGTGAATGAATATCGCAACAGTGACAGGAATCATCTACTAATCCCGGCATCATAAGAGTTGGCACGAGTCTATTTTTTCGCGAATCCTCTGAAGCTAAACGACGCGGACTGCACGCGCCAATCGATCGCCGAACCCCGATAAGGTCAGACCAAATGTCAGACGACAAAAGACGACAATATCCATTGTCGCGATATGTTTTGAGGGGAAGTACATTTTGTCGTAAACATATCATCCGTGGCGGCAGATTTTCGAAAGTGTGCGGAGACGTATAGGTAGTAGATCTACGTAAGTGTGGATGTGCATGTGGATTTGTAGATGGGGGCTGTCGTAGATCAGGGCTGGACGGAGGGATATGTCACGGCTATGAACGTCACCAGGTACAGTCGATAGTATAAATGAAGCATGTCGAAAGTTTAGCATCTGCCAGTTAATCTTAAATGTTGGCCAATCCAGTTAGTAATTTGATGCTTGGATCAATGGTAATAGGGATTTAGGAAATTAGGAGGTTAAAGCATTCAAACCTAAATTAGAACTGCTAAGTGTGTTGGTTTCGACTTCCACAGACCAATAGATTCAGAAATTTTCAGGTGCCATTTGGGTTAGAATTTTATAAGTTGCTGGTAATGTAGAATGTAGGAATGTAATGATTGGCTGTAAGATATCATTTGTGCTTCTTTTACTCTCATCGAAAACGTGTGTAATGTTCCAGATGTAATATTATTTGTATCACAATAAAGTTAATCTATTCATTCTATAGATTTATTGACATTGCAATCATTTGCTTTGCCTAAAATTAAACTTTGTATATTTTTATTTTTTCATAAAATTGTTAACCAAATGCTCTTTAGATACCACCCGACCATTCTACCCTTTAAGTATGCTATATATTATGTTTACAATAAAGAGTTTTTGAATTGAATTGATTTCAGTTTTTTTACGAATTGAGAAACAATCAAAAAAGTCACTCAGAATGGGATGAAACTACCTGTAATCAAAAAGGGTCGCTTATTAATGTAATAATAAGGTGAATTATAATGCAGAGAAACATTGAAATAAAAATCAAATGGAGATAAATGTACTTCTAAATGTATGGCAAATGATAGCAAACGAATATAAATACTACGACTAATAAAAATGTTTGATGGTTTTTGGCCCCGTCCGTAGTAGGACGGGCCATATAATCTGATGCATGTTGTGCGTTTGTTTGTCCGTATGTCCGAAGACTTGACCGATCTTCACCAAATTTGGTATGCAGCCTCTCTGAGTGACCCTAAGCATCACCAGATGGCAGCAAAGTCGATCTGAGATCTGTCCAATAGAGGTAGAGCAAGCATAGCGTATATGGATATTTTTGTAATCGTGGTGACGTGAGAAACTTGTTCGAATAAGTTTTACGCCATTTGGGTATTGCTGCAGGTGTAGCCTGGTTTACATGGCATAGAGGAGGATCTGACCAATAGATAGAGAAAGCATAGCGTATATGGTATTTTTGCAATCGTAGTGACGATAAAACCTTATTGAAATAGGTTTTAAGCCATTTTGGATAAGTCAGGGATTACCAATCATGGGACAGGCCAAAGATGCATATTGCACATGCACATCGCTACTTTTCCTGTTATTTTTTTATTGATTTATGTATTTAACTTCTTGAATTACTATATTACGTAAAAGGCCGTTGTTAATCCACCCTTACTAAGTATGCACTTGTGCTAAGGGTGGCCTAAACCTCTTATCTTATTATTATGCTACTTATATGTGTGTACTTGGCAAAAATAATTATGTTAATATGGCACATCGTACAGTTATGTTAATCAAAATCTAATTAATTGAAAAAAATAAAGAACTTTGGCCATAGCATTCTGATCTACTTATGAATATCAGAGCTGTAGCTGAATGGTTTCCTAAAAATGGCCTTAATCGTGGATTTATGTACCTTCATTACAGATTGAATTGCAACTAGTTTATAGTTTTTATGGTTGTTTTTATAAATTAGTAAATCTCACTGAGCTATGGAAATTTGCATTAATATGATATAGTTTATTATTCTATGTTGATTTGGTAACCTCAAAAATCATGATATTCCCAGACTTCATTTTATTTCCTTACATTTTTTTCTATTATGATATCTATAATAAAAATCAGATGAGTAACTTCGCTTGTGGGGGGGAGGGGGTGATTTCTTTTTTCATGTAGGTACATGAGCATACTTTTTCATTTATTTGACATACTATTCTAGGAGAGCATAATTTTTCACTTAAGTTTCTAATTATTTCTCTTAAACGGATGTAAGAAAACTATTGGATTAGGTGCAGGTAATCAAGTTATATGACTAATTATGCCAAATGTCATATCAATATATTTAAAACTGGCCGAAATGATTGCCGGTGACGTACATCCCGATATACAGGCATATATTGAAGTCTCACCAAGGGGGTTCCATTCGTAAGCTTTAGTTTATACGAAACCCTAAAAGCTATATTGTGCTCTCTTTATCTCTGTCTCTCTCTCTTCCCTTAATATTTATCTCATCTTCATTTTCAGAATTGGAATCACCACCATTCATGGAGCAACTTTGGATTTAAGACCAAACTCGGGCGATCCCATCACCCCGAGGCGTTTCAACAAACTTGATCGTTATATGGCCCCGAGATGAGCGTTAGTAATTGTGACAATCCGCGGGAGTCCAACTCCTTACCACGAGGCACTGGGAATTTTCAAACCCAGTGGGGCGGGGCCTTCTTGCCCTCGCTCCCAGATGTGGTGAGATTTCTTCGACTTATCGTCTGCTCGCAGGTTCGAAGTCGCTTGCGTGCCTTCTACCTTAATATAGCGTCAATTCATACTGAATAATCGCGGACCCGTGGCGTCATTTACTCGGCAGTATATTTACCCGAGATTGGGTGGCATACGAGCCGTTTCTAAGGATAAGCACCTTAAAGAACTTGTCTATCCCCGCATTCCAGGTCACATTGCGCGTCCATAACCACCCGGCTATTTGCTAATTGAGCCAAAAACGGTAAACCGACCAGTGCACCAATTATCCAAGTCCGCCCGTGGTCCTCTTTCCCAGATCAGCACTCAACTTCACCAGATTCAGTCCCTCTTCGAGGACGCCGGCGGATGGGAGTAAAGCCGTGAGTCCGACCGACCATGATAACACATGTTGGCCATTAGGACCCGCCCTGTACGACCCATTAGGCCCCATGGAGCAGGTAGTCCTGACCGCCTGCATGCACATAAGTTACATATTATATTTAAACCGCATTACTAACATCATCCATCATATTTTCGCTATCGTTGAGTGTACAGTGCATTATCAGAGTGCACAAATAAATTGATATTCGACACGTGATGCGCACAAGCTTTCATAATTCGAGGTCGCCATGGTGACACCCCTGGCTGGCGGCGCTTACCCTCGCGCCTCGTCTAGCCCGCCTCGTACGGCCAAGACTGGATTGAAGCAGATCAAGTAACAGGGTTGTCGCAGCAGACACACACACACCCTTTATTGATATTCCTAAGCTTCTGGTTAATATTGTTTATTTTCAATTTTCTCAACCAACACACTCGGGATTTGGCAATGTTGGTAGTGGATTAAGAGACAATTTCGTGAATAATTCGAATCAGCATCGGAGTCGATAGAAACATAGTGCAATATAACGATAACATAATATTCACCCACGTAAAACTTTTCGTGGAGTTCTTAGAAAAAAAGAAATAAACAATACAAAATTGAACAATTTAGGGTGTACGGGTAAGATTAAAGCAAGGTGAAGAATGAATCACTGGCCATATATGTATATTTAGATTTAAGACTATACTCGGACAAGCCCGTCAACCCGGGGAGTTTTAACGAACTTTATCGTTATATCGCCCCAAGATAAAATTTACATATATTGTATCTCACCTGCTATGGGCGAACCCGTCCACCCCGAGGCGATTCAACGAACATTATCGCTATATCACCCCGGAGTGAAACACAGATACTTGGATGGACGAAGACGAATCTACTTACCAAGCTCCACCACGGTCCGTTAGAAACCAACGTTAAATAGCGAGAAACCGGACATCAACCTACCCGGCGGGCCAGCATCACTCCTTAACTACCTGATTTGGTCGGATTCCTCCGACTTCTCGTTTGGTCGCGGGTTCGACGTCGCCTGCGTGGTCCTCTAACTCAAGCGAACGGCAATTCCTCGCTGAAATTGCCGATTCGCGGATACGCGGCGTCCTTTGCTCGGTATCTCACCCGAGATCGGGTGGCCCATGTATCGTTTCTAAGGGTAGGTATAGTTTCTAAGGTATAGTTTCTAAGGGTAGCTTGAGGTACCTACTTACCCCCGCCTTTTAAGTTGCATTGCGCTTCCAAACCCCTCCGGGTATCAGTCAGTGACAACACGGCGGTAAGTCCGCCCCGTGCATCAGCTGTCCAGTTCTGCCCGAGTTTCCGTCCCCAGATCAACTGCACAGCGAGTTCACCAGGTTGGTCCCTCTTCTAGGAGGCTCCCGGATAGGGGCTGCCCCGTGAGCTGAGCGGATCACGTTGACAAATCGGCCATCATAGCCCAAGCTACACGGAACCGTTAAGAACCAAATAAAAAGTACATTTAGTGTATGTCACCTGCTACGGGCGAACCCGTCCACCCCGGAGCGTTTCAGCGAACTTTATCGATATATCACCCTGAGGTGAAACACAGAGACTTGGAGACTTAGACAATCTATGTACCAAGCTCCACCACTGCCCGTCAGAGGCCAACACCTTGCGGCGAGGCACAGGGAAGTACCACCCTGCGGGCAGGTTACGGGGTAAGGGGCGTCCTCTGCTTGGCAACTTTCACCGGAGATCGGGTGGCCCACGCATCGTTTCTAAGGATAAGCATCTTGAAGTACTTACTTACCTCCGCTTTCTTAAGACGCATACACTTCTAGACTCTTCCGCGTATTAATCAGTCGGTTTACCCGATACGTCCGCCATCCGTCCAGATCAGCCCGAGTTTCCGTCCCCGGATCCACCGCACAGCAGGTTGACCAGGTTAGTCCCTCTTCGGGGAGGCTCCCGGATAGGGGCTGACCCGCGAGCTGGGCCGACTAAGTTGACATATAACGGCCATCATAGCCCAGACTACACGATGAAACGTACAGAATTTTGACCAAATATGTATAAGAAACATGGTATAGCAAGCTCTATGAGCGCTCCCCGTGAAGCGATTAGGATATCGCCCTGCCGCCGCGGCATGTTCGCGCGTGTCAGGTCTTTCCAATGTTTGCTTCAAACTTAAATTTACGTATTGTTTCCAGCTGCTTTTGTTCCAACCAATCAGCGATACATACCAGTGCAGGACTTAAACGTAAGTAGTAGACTATTGTTTTCCTAGTAAATTTTGTGTTTCGGCAATAATCGTACGAATAGTTTATTTGTAATATTTTATATTTTTTGACCTTTTTGGAGTAATGAACCATTTTAATGTTTTATTTTTCTTTCATATGTGTTTTAAGAAGGTGTGTTAATTAATGTACATTGATGGATGATGCCAACAATATATAAATGAAAAATAATATTGGTAAAATAACCGAAGACCAAATGAAAAATGCTTTGGAATTAATTAAAAAGAGAAAATGCATTGGAGCAATAGGTCGAATATCAAATGTTCCATATCCAACTATTCGCCGTCATTCGAAAAAGTTAAATAAATGAATTGATTTCATTGACATTCCTAACGAATATTCACAGATGAGCAGGATTTAGCATCGAAGGCGTATATCTTATGAGATGACAGTTAAAAATTAAATTAAATTACTGCAAAATTAGCATATAGATCAGATGAGAGGAGTAGAATAGACGAACAATTTGAGAGGACGCCACCCAGATATACCTCTCCGAAATCGTGAAGGTTGTTCTCTTTCTAGGCAATATTCTTTAATGCTCAATATGTAAATATATTTTCGATAAATTGGAATAAGTATCAATGAGATCATTGTCATTTGAAAATGTGATGAGAATTTTTAATTTGGATGAAACCGGAACTGCCACTGTACAGGCACCACACAACTAAGGTAGCATCGGCATTCTAAGTTTGCAATTCGATTTACTTCAATGAATATTCGCTGATTATTTCCTTTAATTTCTATTTAGTTATTTTGCTTAAAAACTTTGTTTTCTTCAATATCATCTTAAATATTGTAAAACAACTGTTGCAATATAACTGGCTCATTTCTACCAGCGACGTGAATCAGTCCTATCCATACAGAAGTAGAAGGTAGAAGTGAACCAGTAGGTCACTTTAAATTTAATAAATAATAAAAACATATATTGTGGATGTTGTTTTATTTACACCTTGAAGTCGATACATTTAGATATCATCTAGCTAATCACAAGATAGATTTAGCTGTTTTAGTTCCACCAAGACAAATCGTTGAAAAAAGTGGTTCATTCCTACACGTGCTTCCCTACAAGCCTTATGTGATTAATGGTTTAGGGAGTATTAAAGAATACCAAAACAACTTGATTTTATTATTCCGTTTTAAAAATTAGCCCTAAACCTAAATTTTGGTGTTTTTACTATTTTTTCTATGTCTCATAATTCCTGTGATATAATATTATTAGGCCTGGCGTTCGGCGCGTGTGCTTCGTGAGCCGGTTGTTATTATGAAGTCACGACGCAAGACCCGGTCCTTTTTTAGTAATTCATCAGATTTATTTTGTGGATATCATAACAGAGACTATTCGCTATGTATTTGATCTAATTTATCTACTTACAAAAGTTCCCCGTTTTTGAGTAGCTTCTGTTTTTGTGATTTTGAAATAAAATATTGAAAAAGAAAAATTAGGTCAAATACATAGAAAATTTATTGCCTCTGCTACAATATATCCCCAAAAAAACAGACAAATTACTAAAGAAGGACCGGGATACACCGTGACATCACAATATTATATCCGGTTCGGAAGTGTGCGTCGATTCTTGTTTAAATTTTGAGATTTCATATCTCAGGAACTAAGAGACATAGAAAAAACGAAAAACCACAGAAAATTAAGTTGAAAGCTACTCTTCAGAATACATAAATAAGAAACAATTCTCGAAATCATTAATATCCATGGAAGGTATATGTTTTCTTTCAACTGATTCATTAATTACATACCACAGACAACATTGCCCTCCATTTTCAATTTTTGAGCGCCATAAAAGAAAATTAATAATATTTTTTTTTCATGAAAACCACCCGCTGTCAATAAATATGTAAAGCAATGGAAATAAAACCTCTTCGTACGAATCCATAGATGAAAACATTTAACATAACATTTGAAATACAATTTAGAGCAGGGCTGTGGCAGACTTTCTATTGGAGAAATTCCATAAAGTTGAACATCGTTGATCTATTATTTAGAAACTACCTACGTGAACCACTAGAAAAGCAAATTTTAAAGTTTCAATCCACATCCTTAGTTATATTTGAGTAGTTTATCGTAATTCCAGCTTTTATCGTGATAAGTTTTGTGCTTTAAGCTTTGGTAAAGATTATTAGTTTTGCACTTGACTGAGTTTAAAGCAAACAGCGATTTTAGTTTCTAAAACTTTTTATTATCCCACGGGGATCGATATTTTTTGGCAGCCCTGATGGTGGGCCATCCAACTAAACAATGTCATCAAGCAGGGCAACGCTGTAAAAATTAGAGACAGATTGCACCCCCATTTCGCTTCGCTTATCTGATGGACGCTATCGGTTGCTATGTTGTCATCCTTGATACGAAAAGTAAAGACCTCAAGCCATCCATAACATGCAGTTTCTTTGTTATCTTATGGGAAATGAACATACGGACCATAATCCTAAAGGATATCGCTGAATGTAAGGATTATAACTTAATTTAATGATATTTGGAATATTGTTGGTATAACATCAAATACGTACTGGTCGATTATTAAAACTTGAACCAGTTAAATGTAATTAGTACTCACAAATGAAATGTATGAGGGTTATATGCGCATATAGATGGCGTGCTTTGAACTAGAAATTGTGTCAACAGAAATAAATAGTAGGGTACAGTCTCGTTTTACCGATGCGCGTGATCGCTTGCGAGTTTTAAGGGAAAGAAATAACTCCCCTCAGTTCTTTTTAAAACATTTTGCAAATTTCACCTACTAATTATATTAGCCTTGGGCAACTGGTGATTCTAGAAGTGCCATTTCCCTAATTGCTAGATATTCCCAATTTATATTTTGAACGTTGCCGGTCGGAATAGAGAAATCATAACTCTGTTTTCTTCTTCTTCTGGTGTCCTTCTAGTTGTTTGGCGAATATGTATTTGATTGTTATTTTGTACCTTTACAAAAAATACTTATGATTTTTAAATTATTTACCCCGCTCAAATCACACTTTCCAACGTGAGATTCTAGGCTTTTGACATTAGCGTGGATACATAAGACGAGGATACGTAAAAAGACTTCAATATTAATAGCCTTAAGTCGCGACCTGTCGACGGATCAATTCGAACATCTATCACTCGACTTAAATAATTGTTTTAATCACTACTATCAGTGTCATAGTAATAATTATTCTAACTGTCAGTCTCATTCTAGACATCATAGACATTCTAACTGTCAGTCTCACTCTAGATATCGTAGATATTCTAACTGTCAGTCTCATAGTAAAAGCCATTACTATGCACAGTCGTGCTATATTTTGGTGCTTTGCATATCTTTATTATTAAATTATTTTATTTAGCTCCACGTTCCTTATTGTTCAATTCTTGCGATTGATTTCATTACAACGTTTTTATCAACTCGCTTTCTTGTTTGTCTGTTTGTCTGTTTGGTATAAATTTTGCAATCGATTTTAAAATAACCTCCATATATCCGATCATGCTGAAATGTTGCACACACCTTTCGTTCTGAAGACAAGGTAATACAGTATATTCAATATAAATCCAATATGGCTACCACCACCAAATGTCGAATTAACTTTCTCTTTACAATCCCCTCGACATGGGTATCAGAAGAAAGGGTATAACAAGTAGAATACAATAAGCTATATGACGTCATTCTAAATTGAATATGGCGGCCACCACAAAATAACGGTTTGCCTTTTATTTACAACGCCCTCGACATGGGTATCAAATGAAAGGATATGACAAGTAGAATACTATGAAGATTAGCTATGTGCCGTTATGTTAAATATAACACGGCGGCTCGTCTTAAAATCGTGGTATATTAAAAAAAATAGGTTAACATGTTTCAACTACTTCTTATTAACTGATACTCATGAGACTTCGCAGACGTATTCAGTCTCCATGACAAACGGTATCATAATTTCAACATTTAATCCCCAAATCCTAATGCTGCAGGAGCACTGCCTGATGTGGAACTTCAATATATGCTGGTTTTAAATTGTATTGTAGGTTAGAAAAGCAGCAAATACTATGTTATTGAAATACGTTCCCACTCCTCAGTCCTGCTAGAAATGACCGACTCATTAAACTATCACACGAAAGCACAATAGAAAGTTAAAAATGAAATACAGGTATTATTTTATCAGATTAAAATAAAATAGAGTGAGGCTAATTTAGTAGAAAACTTTCTTTCGTATATATGATTTAAGGCGCCGCTATCGGCTACGTTAAGCGGAATGATTTGTCAAGCAATACTCCAGCGGCGAACAATACATCGAACGACTATTATTTCTTGCGCGGAAATATCATTCTTACGAACCAAGCGAAACTCCAGCTCAGCGCAATAGACCGAACGCCCATTATTGCTTGCGCGCTTATACAATTCTCCTGAAATCGCGCGTGACAAATAATATCGTTTTTGGATTTTTGAAAGATTATAATGAAAAAGAGACATAATGAAAAATATGGCTTTGTCATATTTTAATAATTTACTTGGTAGGTACGTCTTACCAATATAGTTCCAAGTTGTTTGCCCCTATAGATTTCAATAGAAATGGAATATACAAAAAGACGATGATTTCAGCTTTTATTTATTTTTATTCAGAAAAAACACGAAATATTCGAATTTCGCAACACAGTACCAAAGATTAAGGAATTCTCTACAAAACCCATATTTTTGCACGCGGGAGTCACTTAACTGACTGAAATATGTCAGTTTTTCATGTTTGAGAGAGATATTCAACTTAATATGATTTAAAAGCTCCAATAACAAAAAGTTTTCTGCTAAATACGCCCCGCTATTTCATTTAGTCTGCCCAAAACTCCTGATTAGTGACCCAAAACTATTTTCTAGCTTTCATATCATCGATTGTACAATAGGACATTGTGATTAAAAAAAATATCTTTGTTATTTCAATTCAGTTTTACATTTTTAAGATAGGTTGTTCATGGGATAATAATATCACCGATAACGAAAAAAAATTACCACTATTTCTAGTCAAAGTTAAAGATTAGTGTTAAATGTTTATAGACACTTTTAAAAGGAGACAGAAAGAAACTATCATTACAGCTATCCAAGTTATAACTAAAATTATTGGAAATTCGAAACTGAGCTCGACCTTTTCGTATTTGACCTATGTGCTCTTATATGTCTAGCTTCTCTGCACTGCTAGGATCACACTATTATAGTGGCGTTTAATATTTGGTTAAATTATCACAGGTGGCAGAAAATACTCAATGACGTTGTTCTTGGCTGGGTGATGATATAACATTTAAATAATTTCTAATAACGTATAGGCTTAACCAAAACCAGATACACATATACACATTCGGAATTTTTACACAATAGCATCCCTATCAATGCATCCATGTTGTAAGAGATACGGCATAATGACACTATAGAGGTTCTTACCAGTGGATTCGATCAGCGAGGGGAAAATAATTGAGGAAGATAAAATTTCTTTCTAACAATTTCCCCTTCAGATAATATTTGTGAGAAACTGATCTTCGGCGAAATTCATTTTCATTTATTGTCTGCGTTGATAGTGTGCAGTGGAGCTTTGCGATTTTTACTATTTCATTGAATTTGAGTTTTTGGTTATAGAATCTATATTTGCGTTTCTTTATGATTCTGTCACAAGCACACGATTATTCTAGAAATTTTCTAATCGATTTCAATAAAAAAAACTACAAACAGATACACATATAGATTGCAAATTTGTGTAAAATCCTAAAACATAGTTTTTTCTCAAATGAGTGGATGGCCATTGTATAAGTTTAAAAACACAGATTACAAAATTATTTTATTATAGTATTCACACTTTTCTTTAATGTTATAATCAATACATAAAATCAGTTTTGTTTTATCATTATAAGCGCGGGTTTAAGTATGTAACTATATTAATGTTTACGGCTTTTAATACTGTTTAGAATTTTACATTTAGAAGTTGATGGTGTCATCAGATGCAATTCATTCCAATGAAATGTTCTTGTCAATTATATTTTATGCAATAATATTATAAAAATACGAGTAATGATAATAGTTCTAATCCACTTACATCATTCAATATAATGCATCTTCAATTATTTGTATTCAAAGCAGGAATCAACAAAGTTTCAGAAATTTCATTTCATTTCATTTATTTTTTCCAAATCTACAACTAACAATATTAGTAAATCAGGATGTTTATTTGGATTTTACAACCTTACTATATAAAGCTTTTCTGTGCCGGGATAATAGGTACTTCATTCATTAATAAATTTAAATAACTACTAGAACAAAATTAAATTATTGATAATTAAAATTTAAGGATCAAAATGTGAATTGATACTAGTAGCTGTCACATATCCTTTTTCCACTGTTCCCTTAAATCGAGATCAAGTTTGGTCGATGTTCTATGTTTCAGAAGTAAGTATAATATATTTTTTTGTGTTAGAAATATGTAAAGTCGTTGTCCGTAAGTCGTGTTCAGTTTGGGCACTGTTTATCGGTTGCTCTGCTTGGTCCACTATAGTTTATTATGTTTCCACCATGGTAGTGCATTAATATTTTCGATTTATATAATTAACGGATGTCAAGCACTTGGATGTCTGCAAACAGACATTCAGTGGGAAGCTGCATGGAATCTTGTTAATCACTATGATAAGGGTATTTTGAGCTTTTAAGAATAGTTTTCGCCTAATCACTCCAATCGATCTAACCGTGACTGATGACAGACTGAGCAAGTGTATCGATTTAGGTAGTGGTGCTCAATATATCAATTATATCCTTAAATAAATAAATAAATTTTCTTAGTCTGGTTGCATTGGTGTCGATTTATTTATGCCATCATAAATGGTTTCTTTGAAATCCTTAATTTTGAATACATGCTAATAGGTATTGTAATAAACAGTTTATTCTGTCATATTTTCAGTTATTTGTCCAGATCGCAACATTGCTCACCTACGCTAAAAATCATGGATTTCGTTTTGCCTATATTTAATGTTAATAAATGGCCATTAACCATTTTGCTTGTTCATCTACTTCTAGCTAAAGCTTTTTCGAATACTTTTCCCAGGAACTGTCTTCGAATAAAAGTTGTGTGTCGTCTGCAAAAGATGCAATTTTTCCTAGTATTTCTCGTCTACCTAAGCCGTCAATATATACGAAGAACAGTATTGAACCCAATATACTACCCTAGAGCACCAAATTAACAATGCTTTTCTTATTTCCATTTTCCAATAACTCATCTTATAAAAATCGCAGCAAATCGAACTGATTCAGTCGATTCGGATGGGTATGTGTACATTTTATTGGGCAAGGGAGGGGAGTCCCTTTTCAACACGCATCACTCATGACAGTTATAGTGCTTCACCGTGAAATAGGATTTTTCGATAGAATAATTCGAGCGAAGCCAATAAACGCGACCGGTCCGAAACAGTCCAAATCTCTCGCCGCATATGATTGTAAAAAGACATCAATCCTTACAAGTGTGACAGATAAGAGGGCGGAGGTACAGGGTTCGGTTTCCTGTCTTTTGATTTATTTATTCAAATAAAATATATTAAAGTTGTTTAATTGAAAATATCTCTAGATGTCCGCAGTTTCTGTCGTTAGTTCGCCGTGTGAGAGCTGCTGCAAAACTTTCCACATCTTTAGATTAGATTATATATGCATGCTCACATGATGAGAACATTTGGGTGTGTCAC
>JAOPUG010000042.1:14055535-14066783 GCA_027564375.1 Micropterix facetella | reverse complement strand
TATATATTTGTGTTAATATTTCGACTCCATTTCGTAAAATGTTTATCCTTCTTTGTCCTGTGAGTTAGCACCGTGCGTTATCCCTTCATCCCATGGAAGCCATTATCCCGGGACCGTTTGGGCATGTCATCCCGGCCTTTTTAGGTATTTAAATAAGGTTTTTTGTACACGGATCTGCCGCCTACCTCCAGAGTTATTGCCGCGGCGAATGGAGCTCTGCCGCATTTGCATATCTTGCCGAACACCTCACACACAGCCTCTACTTTGCATTTACCTTCACGAAGCAATTGCCTACGGAGATTACGTAAACATGGTACCTATTATAATAAATTCGTCAGCGAATTTCCATGTAATTCAGGAATTTCAAATGTAAAGCAAATAAGCGAATCTCGGCGGTGTGCGACTGTAATGAAACATAGGTCAGCAAAAATATAAACGTGTTGATAGAGAATTGATGGTGATTATGAAGATCATCTGATAGACAAGGTGGATAGTGGTTAGTTCGCCTGATCTTACGTTGTAAGGTTTCCTGGTTCGACCCAGCCTGTTGTGTAACCATAATCCATTGGGATTCGACACGTTAACGAAATTGTATGAATTCTGTATATCCAATACAATAACAAAACAATCACTTACATACATGTTTTACACGCACACATACGTGTAAAGACGATTGTCGTAAAACAATATAGCCGTGAAATGTCACCTTAAAGAGTAGTAACTAAATGATCTTCCTAAACGCTTTCGGCTACAGCGTCCACAACATTTTATGGTAACGTTACGCTTTGGTTTTCTAGGATAGCGGTGCCGACACAAGCGGACGCACTATGACAGACGTAAAAGCACGGCCGTAATAACGGTGATAACTCGTGGTAAGTTCGAGACTGATCGCCGTCTTTTTACGGAGAGCAAAACACAAAGAAACGTGTCACGGTGGAAAATGGACGACTTTGATTTCGTGTTATTAGTATATAATGAGTAATTATCAGAAGATGAAATAATCGTATGGAGAAAAGGAATTTATACAAAGCTCGTACTACCGAAGGTTCTTTTGAAATTTTAGTACATTACTTACACCAGTTTTATTTGATTATGTACTTAATCACATAAGAGATGAAATAAGTTATACACCGTACAACAGACACCAACAACCAATATGTCCGGAACAAAAAATGTGTATTCTTGTTAGGTAAGTCTCGACTAAACAAAAACAATCTATTTTTAATATCCATATTTATTAAAATTGAATATATTATGTAACTTTTTGTGAACCAGCACCAAAACTATTAAAATTTCGTTATCTACGCTGCTCCAGTTGGAACTCATTTTGCAATAAATTCACCGCTATTGAAAAAAAAACGTTTGGAACTTCGTAAAGGCGGCCATCATGCAAATGGCGGCACCGCTGTTTTACTTTACGGTGTAAAAAAAAAGTTCTCTAGGAAACCACGCCATTTTGTTTCCATATACAACGTTTCAGTGAATGCATTCGACGCTATATAACGGCCGCTAAATGAAGGCACCGCTATCCTGCGAAACCTAAACTTCAGGGGCTGTCTGACTGACGTACCCGATCTTGATGTGAAGAATCTGAGCACACTCAGAACGCCACCGCAGTCATTTTACTTTTTAGCTGCGACTGGTCTGGCTTTCAACTCGTCTCTTTTAAGGTCCAGCTCCACTTTCTTTCTATCCTCGAAAGCGGCCTGCTCTGCTTTATGAGCTGTCTCCACCTAGGACGATTCTCAGCCAGTGACTCCCATTCAGAGGACTGCGGGATACACTTCTTCATATGGCGCTTTTGCACAACTTTGTATTGTATGAGCTTTCCGCCTCGATTGCGCTTGCACTCTCGAAGCTTGCAGAAGAAAATACCCTTCGTCTATTCTTCCTCTGTTATCCAGGACACATGTTCTCATCAGGGCTGCTGCCGCCGCATTAGATATTCCTCTATGCCAAGTGTGTTTCTGATATGGCCTGACCGATAGATGTTCATGATCCCGGAGACCGTGGAAAAGGAAATCTATCAAGTGTGCGAATTTGGTTCCATTATAAAAACTACGTTTCTGAGGAAAATGGAAGATTTGGTAGAAGTTTTTGTCGATAGAGAAGTGCGCCAATAAATATGGTTCAGCCCAACCGGGACAATCATGAGATTTTATCTCCATCTATGAAATCAGACAAAGATCTTGGTCCCTCGCCCACATGATCAGATCACACGTATTGCATTTATTTAACACCAACGTACCGAAACCAAAACGGGATAGAAATCCCTTAAACCTATGAGAAAGAGCGAGTAACACTCTTTACCCGTTACTTCCTCTATTTCGTGGGTTTTGGGCATGCGCCGGTACAGTCAGACGCGTAAATAATAATATCGTATTGAATTGAATTATAATACGGATTGTTATAAATTTCCATTTAACGGAAAATTAAATTACAACTTTGAAAATCTTCCACCAGAAAGTTATTCGTGATTCCGATTTCACTGGTAGCGAGACTAGTTTAAGAAGAATTCTCGTTTTCAAATGTGTCACTAAAAATGGTAATCTGTTTTTCAATATATAAAATCAATTTGAAATATGATGCCGTTGGCTGTACCCACGACAAGCATGCTAACGGCTGAGATGAGACAATGTAGACAACACAATTTAGTGTGCGAGGGACCTATAAATTTGGCGGGGACTATACGAGTAATTTTGGGTTTCGACTGATTTCTTTCAGTCTGACTTTATGAACGTCTGTCTTTCTGAGGACGTGAGCTTGAGAACGGTGCAGAGTAACGGTTGAGTGAGAATTATCTAATAATACTAGAAAATAAGCCCATGCATAAGGTGCTTATTGCTATGAATAGAGCTTGGTTTTATTTAATTGGCCGATCAAAAACAGGGTAAATATTTTTGTATTTCAGTGAATTGTGCGAAAAATCGATCGCTTGGTAGAATCGCTGGAAACATTGTGCAACTAATCACCGACCACCTTCTCGGTGAACTCGAATGCATCGCTATCTGCGTATTACAAGAACAAATCTTTTTCTTATCTGCGACGATGACAACAGTCGAATCGTCGGCGTTCTTGCTTTCATGCTATTGGAGTTTGTTTTGAGTCTCCAGGAAAAATTACCGTGTAAACCCGGAATTATAAAATATCTATCCATACGTAAGTAGTCTGTTGAAACGTTCAATGGCCTGGTAGAAATGTGCCCGTGGAGAGTCACCTGTTTTATTTATGGCTAACGGCGCCTAATAAATAACCCCTAGCGGTCGGCGAGGGGTAGACACTAATCTTGCTTAATTCGTAATGTAACAAACAGCTTTCATTGTGAATACGGTGGAACCAATAAGAAAAATAATATTTTTGTCGTTTTATGCTGCAAATAATAAAAAGTCCCTTTTTACTGATTTAACAACCTTTACTTTTTATTTCTCTTTTGGTCTTCCACTTCGATCCAGTCAAATGATAGTTCTTGCAATCCCACCAGATCCCCTTCCATGTTATCAAACTCTTTAGCCGTTCGTACAGCTAGATTATGAAACCAGCTATTCCAACTTTCAAGTGTTTTTTAAAAATCATTTCGAAACGGTTAATGTCTAATTCCTTTGTCTTATCTCAACTTATCTTCCCTATGCATAGTGTGATATTTATATTTGGTTGATATGGATTATTTCCATTTATTTCGTATTGTATGTAAACTTGTACTTAGGCCATACTGAAAGTTTCTGGATACTGATAAAGTAAAACACTTATAATGTTTATATTGTATTTACTGTTTTCAAAGTATTTTACTGACAATTTATACAGTTTTTCATTCTTTGAAACCATTGGGAAAAGCAATTGACCCAGTGTTCTTTAGAGGTCACCTCAATCGCTTCTCGGAACGCTAACACGGCCGCCTCTGGGGTTGTGAACAGTATACCTCGAGGTTTATCCGTAATTTTTGGAAACAAAAAGAAATCGCAGGGTGTAAAGTCCGGACTTCATGGGGGATGCGTCATCAGTTCCACGTTTGAGGTCTTCAAATACGCTGTTGTCATCTTTGCGGAGTGGGTGGATACATTGTCGTGATTGAGGATTTACTCTGCTGCAAGGACGCTTTTCACAACCTTTTTTTTTATAAAACACTGGACTAGTAAATATTAGTGTACCAATCTGCAGTGTTTGTTCAAGTAAAATTGTCGTGTTATGTCAAGTCTTACTAATAAAGAAGCAACCATCATTTTACCAGTGCTTCGACCTTTCTTGACTTTCGTCGGCAAATCATGCAAAGGAAAGACTCACTCCACCGATTGACTCTTTCTTTCAGGTTGGTAATAGTGCACCCAGCGTTTGTCTTCTGTTACGATATCATATACCGCTATTTATCATTTTATCGCACCACTCTACACGCTATCGTTTTTGAACTTCCGTTAACTCATGCGGTATCCATTTTAAACAAAGCTTCCAAACTTTCAGGTGTAGGTGTAAACTATTTTGCACTTGGCTCTTGCCAATGTTTAATGTTGTACGAATTTGCTGACATGTATTTTTTTATCCGATTGAATTAGTTGTCGTACAGCATCAACGTTAGTTTCTGTTACTGCTGTCGCCGGCATTCGCTTGAATCATCTTGAAGTTGAATGCGTCATTATACCAGAATTACACAGAGCTGTGAGATGGGACATCATCAAAAAACTCTATTTGTAATCGATGGTTACTTTCTTGTTAACTTAAACCACAGCAAAATTGTAAAAATCATACATCGACAATTTCCTCAACCTGAATCCATCGTTATGTAAACACGTAATTTTCAAGATGGCGCCACAAAGAAAAATCAAATGACAGACTTGAAAAATAAAATGTATTCTACAGCCAGAGTTCGATTATCAAAAATAGGATTATCAAAAATAGGAATAACGTCCGTAGACGCGTTGAAACACTGGTTCCCGTGAGATCACCAAAGTTAAGCAACGTTGGGCGTGGTCATTACTTGGATGGGTGACCGCCTGAGTACTGCCACGTGATGTTATAAAATGCTGGCTGCCTTTAAGATAATGTCTATAGACATTAAGGTGGGCCGTAACCGTAAGGAGTATAAAAAATACTTTTTAATAGCTTTAATACAAGTGGGTAGTTCCAGAAACTTATATAATTACCCACGTATTACTTACGTAATAGTAGGCTATACCTTTGTTGGTAACAGAAGTAATAGACAGTAAGTCCGCCAAATTCATCATAAGGTTTGATGTTTTTTTTTCTTTTTTGTGAAACAAAATCATATTTTTTTAACACCAACTTTAAAGTTTAACTTGTTCACCTTTTTTAACCCTTATCAGCTCATGCAGGAAATGAGAAGTTTCACCGTCCAAAAGACCGATAGATCTTTTGATCAGTCAGAAGAAGCTTATGTTGATTTTCTGGTGGCCCTGTGACATTGCTATACATTACAGATTCTTGTGTTCGGGCACTACAGTCAACTCAAATGTGTCCTGTCAAGAACCGCAAACAATCATAGAAAAGCTCGCGAATAAACAACTGAGTCACTGATTCTTCGTCACTGCTACTGTACGACAACGCACGACCACATACTTCGCAGTGAACAGTCGCAAAGTTGCAGTAGTTGCGACTGGAGAATGTTCGTCATCAGACCTTGCTACAAAGGTTTCACTTTTTTCGGAATTTAAATACTTTTTTGCACGGGAAAATCAACTCCGAAGAGGCAATGAAAAATGAAGTATTAAATAACTCCCATTAATCTGTACTGTATCTGTGAGTGCGCCGGGTCGGGCAGACATTAGCCAGACTTATAGCGACCCTGTCTTAAAAACTACCCTCTTTTTCGGGTAATCTTCAGGTTGAAGTGACAAAACTGCATACATATATATTATAAGGGTCAATATTTCGATATATATTTTTCATGCAAAATTGTTCGTCTCAAATTTCTTTTGTAGAATGGTATATTTATAGGCCTAAAAATTCCCTTGGTATTTCAATAATTCAGTCCAGAATTCGCCATGAAGACTAAGATGTGCTCGTACACGGAGAAAGACAGCCCCCATAATTCGGAAGACATTTCGTCACACTGTAAAAGGACGAGCCGAGAGAAGCGCGAATGTGCGATATGCATTGAATGTCTTTTGAGACTTCGTCATCCCACTCGCCCCCGTGATGCCGACAATTACGGAATTATGGAATAGAAACTGGAAAACTCACAGCGGGCGGGCGTACCACGTAAAGTGTTCGAAACGATTGGTATATAGTAAGAGTGCATCTGTATTTGTCGTATCCAGATTTGCAGCACGTCAGGTTTGACAGATGGTTGACGTTTCTAGATTTGCCGCATCCATATTTGCAGCATCTAATTCTACAGCGTCTACGTTTGATGCGTCCAGATTTGCCCCAGCGCATTACTCGTCACCTAAATTTGCGGCATCTAGATTTGCCGCGTCCCGTGTTCCAGAGACTAAGCGCGACCAGAGTTTATTTGCAGCTACAGATGTATTTTTGGCCTCAAAAATTGCCTATTTATTTTTTTCCTTTATTGAGGAACAAACAGTGTACAACAATACGTAGGCAAACATATTAAATATACTGTTATACCGAAAACATATTTTCCACTAAACGACAACAATTTAAAATAATAAAAAAAACAGTGAAGGCACACCGGGAGTAGCATAGAAAGGGAGAAACCAGGTAGGGGCTTTAAGATATACACGTCAATACATACTTATATACACTATACAATACATGCCAAATATTGATATGTCAGATAGGTACATTCATGAATATATACATATACAAAGTATGATATATAGAAAGAAATATGATAGATACATATTATTTGAAATATAGTTATATATAATAATAAATTTATTAAGATACGTTAACATTAAATATCGCCCTCTTCAACAAGTTCTTGAATCCGTAGTTCGATTCAGCTAATATGTTGATTGATGTATAGCGATCGTCGTACACACGAGTTATGAATGGTTCTGCCCGTAATTATTTGTAACAACTCGGATAAAATAATGTGGACTGTCGATCTGAAAGGGGTCCGGAATTGTATCAGTTGAACTAGATCAATGTAGTTTGAATCTCTGTATTTCGTAAATGAAATCTAGCTACTCGGCATCACTATAGACACAACGCTAAAATGGACATCACATATTGATAGCGTTTGTAAAAACCTAGCAGCAGCAACATGCCCTTAGAATAATAAAATTTATTGAGGGCGAATCGGCTGCCCTAAATGTTTAGTTTTGTGATTATGCTGCGGGATTTAATCTGGGGAAGTGCAGTCGAGAGCCAAAGAATGTTCATACTGCAAAAGCAAGCAGTTCTTTGGGGGTGTGAAGTGGAATGCACTGTGCACCACTATTTCAAAAAATAAAAATTCTCTCTTATCAGAATACATATTAAGATGCCTATTATATGCCAAAGAAAATGAAAGCGAGTGCGAAACAAACACAGATCGCCATGACCATTACATTCGCCATCGTAACGATATAACTCTCCCTAAGTTTAATCATTTTTGTATATGCACTCCCGGAATCGAAAATAGTTTCGAAAAATGAAATCTTAAAGTGAAGCTTTCTATTCATGTTTTTTACAATATTGATGAATATTTATTTATGCTGTAGGTTTTGAAATATTATATTTCCAATTTTTATTGTTTTTTTTTCGTTTTATTGTGTTTTTTAAATTTATAATGTGGTTAATTCTCTAGGCACGTACGTCTGCTTTTTCGCATATGATACGCGAAAATGCAGATGTAAGCGTGTTTTATTTTTCTGGTATTGGTATTATGGCACGTATGTGAAACATCATTGTTCGGCAGCCGTGGTGTTTGCTGCAGTGGTTGAAGAATCAGAAGTTAAATGATTTTTTTTTGACAGAGCAGCCGTGTATAGGCAGTCATACGCGTATAAACAGACGTACGCGTATAAGCAGGCGTGGTTGAAGAATTGGACCGAATATTGCTATTTTTTTTTTTTATTTGCTGATATGATACATTTAACGTTTATGACATTAATCTATTGTCTTTTCAAATTTCCGGTTTGAAGACAATTTATATCCTACCTAATTTTTGTACATGTCTTTTACTGTATTATGCTGCATTTGATTATGATATAATTATGGATTACGGTTACAAATTTCTTTGTCAATATTTTCTTGCTACTTTATTTTAACTTAGATTATGCGTTTTTTTCTTATTATAATGAATTACTTGTGATTACCAAAATATCTTTTTTTTAAGATTTTCTGAAATATTTAACCAAAAACTAACGAATTCAATAATATTGTATAGCGCTCTGATTATCAAATAATCTGTTATATGCTATGTTACTCTGAATTTAATAAGTTAATTTTTGATTGGTTATTGATTGATCATCCTATAAGGGTAAATTTTAATCGAAGGGATTGCATATTCAGGATCAAACCAATATAACCAGATCAGCAACAAATTTGTACGTTACGTAACGAGCAAATAAGTCTTACGTACCGAATAAGCCCGCGCGACATTATAATTTCTCTTGAAAATAACATCCCAAAATTTTCAGCCATGAAAAGCATCTTCGCTCATCTCACGTATTTTACATCGCAATAAAGATATAAACCTTTCAGGAATTACACTTTGTCGACATTATATATTTAGTCGCCTTGAAATTCTCCAAATTCAAAGAGCCGTATCCTCTCCTAATAAAAATAAGTGTTTGGCCCATTATATAAAGGAGGCATCGGATTTATCTTGTTTCTCCAAGTTTCACAGCACTTAGTTTTTAAAATATAAAAAAAATATATACCAAAGCCCGTGAACAAGACTTTATCACCAGGTGAATGTCTAGGCCATCTAGCTCCTCAATAACACAGACGTAAACAGAAGACTGAAAAGGACAAAACCATTTGAGTTAGTTAAGTGTAATGATAGTGTAATTAGTGCTGAGAGTACTATACTTAAATAATACATTAATAAAATCTCTTCCCTTTAATAGAGACAATAGGAAACCTGTTAATGGACACATACTTAGTTAGGTGTGATTAGAATATTAGGTCAAATTTAAAATACTTATTAGTGTTAATGCTATATTGTATTTCAATGACATTTTCATAGTAGTGTTTCATTTATAAAAAAAAAAACTTCACAGCAAGTTAGCAAAATTGTATGAGCTGCGACTGGATAATCTTCGTCGCTCACCTCACTCCACAGACCTAGCTGTAATAGACTATAACATTTTTCGGAATTTAACTGACTTTTTACAGCCCAAGGGAAAAAAAATAACTCGGAAGAGGCAGTGCGTTAGATGATTCCTGTCCATAAGATTTCTACAGCAGAGGTATTAACCGACTCACATTTAAATGGCACGACAACATGGATAATAGCGGTCCATATTAAATTATTTAAGTATATATTTTTAATACAAAGTTTTTAAATTTATCCTTCATATTAAAACGGTAACTAAGGGCGACGATGTACGAGTATCATACAAAAAATATCATACAATTCTCATACAAATCTCATAAGAATATACCATACAAATGCGCCTAAGAAGATGGCTCGCCGCATTTCTATGAGAAAAGTAATAGGAACGTGCTGTAGAAAATATTATCTTTAAAATATACTAATATTTTATTTGAGAAAATATTATTTATGTAAAATATATCAACAAAAAAAAAACATGCAATAATAAGTAATATTTAATAGCGATTTTGCGATAGTCATATACTCTATGACTTGTTAAATGCCTTAACCTAAGGTTATAATATTTTTTTTCATTTTGCTAACATCATCAGTTAGTTCACTACTGTGGTTCAAAAATTGCCAAAAAATGTAATCGTCGAAATTTCCATACATCGTCGCCTTAATACGAAAGGAACTAATCTGCTCGGTCCAATAAATAACGGGAATTGTTCAGTAAAACATAAAATATAGCTTAATCTTCCAAATTTATATTGTTTCCATTTAAATACACCAGTTAATGCGATATACTTACGTTTACGAACAATCCAGTTGCCGAAACATTTCTTATGGTCATTTTGTTGCATGACCTTCAGCTCTCTTTGCGAATTATATTATATGGATCGAAGACATTCGTTTTATGTCTTCGAAGCCGTGTAAGAGTGTCGATGTGTTAATGATGAAGATGGATTTATTTATTTTATATATTTAATTGATTGGATGACACATTGTCGTAGAAAAATATCCAAAAAATGTTGTTTCACAAATCTGTCCTTTTCGAGCGAAAGTTTTTTCGCAGTGTCGCCTCATGACGCTCAAAAAATATTGGTTGAATGTTTTCCCCTTTGCAGCTCAAAAGGAATTTGGATTGAACCACGCCCCGATTGTCAAAGAAAATAGTCAAAATTACTTTCCTGCGACCTCAACGTGTTTTTTTCGGATTCGACTCACTCTCGAATCGTCATTCTATGGAGCGTGTCTAGTTTGCGTGTCAAAATCATAAACCTCTATTGTTGCCGGGCCTGGGCCTGGGCCGCTATGATGTGTTTCAGGAATATAGAATACGAATTGTCTCCTTCAAACACGTCTTCCGCAACTTGTTTTCAGTGACCTTTTCAATGAAAGTCGCAGAGCACACTCGAGGTCGACTTACTTATGAACCTAATCAACAGACTGGTTAACAGATTATGCCAAAACTATGCGATAAATAATTACATTGCTACCAACTTACAACATTTTTTACGTGATTTGTGCATGGATATTACGTGGCTTGGACATGGATTTCCGATGTTAATTGACAGTGTGTACATACATTTTATTTTGCTCAATGCGATGCATCCAGTTCGTATCCACTTTATCCGTTTGAGTCTGACATAACCTGGTCCGACCGCGTGGGTCATTTTTTAAAGGGTCGCATTTTGCGGATGGACGGGCTTTTGACAGACGCGCGTCGCTGCAGGCTTCTTTTTTGGCTAGTCTCTCTCTATATGAGCCTCCCGAAAAAGGGGATTCGGTTAATCGGGAAACAGTTATGTACCGTTCTTTTGCCGATCGGTTGAACCATATAGCCTACCTTTATCTTTACAGTGGTCTAAACCCATTGAAGTTACGTTAAGGCCCGGTTAATAGAAAAATGCATTTCCGGGAGGGGGGGCTGATATGAGCATTCTTATATCCTAGGTACGATGTAAACAAACGTTTATACCACAATATGTTCTATGTAGCGAGAAATCCATGGAGAAAACTGGGGCAGGAGGAAAACCCAAGGGTTTGTCAAACTTCGGCCCATATGATTATTTTCTTGTATGTATGTAT
>JAOPUG010000042.1:14037806-14052376 GCA_027564375.1 Micropterix facetella | reverse complement strand
TTTAAAGGGCCGTCACAATAGATCACTGCTTGGTCGACGTGACACGTAAAAGCCCATAACACCCCAAATAATAATAAATCTATCTCAAGAGTGTTTTTAATCTGGACAACTGAATAACATATTTTAATACTTAATATTTCATAATCAAGTGAGGGAAAATAATAAATATAATAATAAAATAAACAATAAAAAGAAACGGTAAATAAGATAAGATAGTCAATAAGTAATAGCAATAAACAAATATGCCTAACAATAAATAAAAAAAATATTAAATAGACAAATTGGGTTAATAAATAGTCAATAAATAACAAAGAAATAGCAATAAATAAAAAATACAAAAAATACCAAATATAAATATGTTGATAAAGAGAACGGAATCCCTATCTTTACATTTGCGGTTTCCGAATACAGATAAACGATCTCCTTTTGGAAAGTAGCCTAATTAAATCTACATATCACTCTTATCGTCAAGTCTTGTAATATTTCTCCTAGTCAGATATTTTAACGATAACGTCATCACACACATGTTCGACATGTGTCTGTTCTTGAAAAATATCGCTGTCAACGAACCATCCTACATTGCCGGCATATTTTACATGATTTATCTTGTAGGCGTCAGATTGTTTGGTCTCTAGTCTTTGTTCTCTTAAGTTGAGATTTCGTCACGAGTATGGACCTCGTTCTGCAATAAAGTTAACTCTACTTAAGCGAACGAAAAACTATTTTATTTGTCGAAAAAATGGACAAAAGAAAACAAAGTATTATCGTCTTGTTTTTCATTAAAAGAAAAAAAATAACACACTGAATTTACTGCCCCTCTTGTTGTTGCGGTGGAGGGTGTTTTCTCAGGTAGGCCTACTCCCTGAATTTCTTTAGTCTCCCGTAGTTCTCCATTCCAGACCCTTCGAGGTCTCATTAAGAATCGCCTTCGCCATTCGGATCGTCTAAAGTGACTGCGTCCCCTGATCTTGCCGAATTTATGTAATAGCTGAGGAACGAGTTGAAACAGGTTCGCGCTTTATTCAAAGCGAAACTTCAGAAAGTTGGTATCCTTAAGGAGGAGATATTGGAGGTGAATCGTTGCTACAAGACCCGAATCTAGGTAAAAAAAAACATTTGGGATCAATTCCCCCTTATCAATCATATCTAAATCAGAGAAAACCTGCGCACCTAATATCAAATAAAATAGTAATTTCTCTATAAAACTCGATATTGATTTCGTAACTCAGCCCAAATTAACAGAACCAGAGTCACATGCCGCGAGTGAGGCCAGGTAATAGGCACTCTTGGCTGAAAAATTTACGACAATGGTACGAATGACATCAGAAGAGACATTCTTTGTTGCTGCTTTATGCGAAGTAAAGTTGCCTTCATGATTGCCACGCCTGATAGCGGGCAAGGTGGGAATTTAAATTGTAATTATTCTGGGGTTAAAAGTATTTATATCAGTTGTCACTACCACTTCGGAGATCTCGGCTTAATGCTGGCTGGGACTGTAACACAACCAGCGCTGTGAAGGGGCAATTTTCTTCGTATCAACGGAAGCTGCCAGCACATAACTTGATAGCAGGTCAACGAGAGCTCATATTACCGCAACGTGCACTCGAAGAAATAAAACAAACAGGTCGTGATCAAAATTTTGAACTGAAAAGAAGAGTAAGAATACTACCAGCTGTACCAACGGTGATTTTGAAGAAATTCCAGATCACACACTCACCCCGCCGTTACGACATTTTTTTGCATCACCGGCGCCCGCTTTAGACTCGTCTCACGTCTGGCCATCCCTCTCGGTCACAACTGCTCCAGCTTTCACACTCTTCTCAACTCCCCTCACTCTCTTATGATTGTGTTCGTGTTTTCCTGTCGTGCTCGAATATCGTTTATTTTGCTATAAATACAGGTCTAGGCTTTCGATTAATTCGCAGGAGGAAAGCCCATGAAACTTTGCCGTTTTTTTTAAATTAAAATTGCATATTTACAAGATATATACGCGTGTGAATTTAAATTCTAATTCTCAATTCATTTCGGACGTTATCGGCGATAATCAGCCAATGCAGACCTCACCAGACAGTAATTCTCATCGGTGTTATGTTATTTTTAGCGCGTCATCGCATCGCACCCAAGCGCACGTTTCGGTCTCAGTAAACAACTTTGCGAATTGTTTACAAGACTTCCGTTCGGGAGCATAGTGCAGGCTGCAGCCGCCTCGGGCGTATTGCGCTCTTTGCAAAATTTCCTGACCGCGTAAACAAACCGTAAATGGTCTATAAAATATTTACATCGACAATGCGGCGACGCTTCGAGTCCCGCGTGAAAAACGACGCGTTTACTAGCCGTAAAAACAAAGCGGCCGAGGACAAACTGTATTGCATCGTGGAATGGCTCATTGTGTTTCAAATAGCGCTTACGCATGTACACACTTGACGATGCTGTGTCCATAGAAGTACTAGACCAGCGATGTTGGGGCTATACGCGGAAATAACTGCGATTCTAGTAGTTCTGTTAACAGTAGACATTGTGTGTACCTATTAGAACCATTAAAATGGGCACCATCTTGAAACAGAGTCAAAAATTTTAAATTCTTATACTAACATCGTTTTTAATGACTCTAAGGAACATTCATGCTAAATTCGAAACAACCTTTTGGTCGTGAATGCGTAAGCAAACAGGTTTACAAACGAAATGCCAATGGTCGACTTAAAATAGGACATCGCTCCCCTGTTTTGTTGAAAAGTTCACGAACCACCAAAAATTAACATAAAATATAATAAAATAAAAAAAAACATTTTTTTATTGTACTAAAGGGGAACGAATATTTTAACACGCCCTAATCCCCGCCTTAGAATAGGAGATTAAAAATAAAAGCATGACGAGGGCAAAACTATTTCTGATAATTAGTTGTCTATCCTGTATTCGATTATCCTATATTTTTAAATGTTTCAACTCTAGATTATTGTGATATCATTGGAACTACAGGTTGATTTATTTTATATTGAGACCGTCGATAGTATTAGTGCGTAGGGCACATGAGAAAGTTTTTCATTTAAATAAATATATTTTTCCTATTCAAGCCACTATAATATTGTACATATAACCAAATATAACTTAGTTGTTTTATTCTCAAGATAAACAAAACTCTCGAGATAAAGATTGTTTTACTCTCAAGATAAAAATGTACTCTCAAGATACAAAAAAGAAGATCGCCACGGTAAGTCATGAATGACAAATGACTGAATTAGGCTGCTGAGTAAAATTTTTGGCATTAGCCACCTCCGGTAATTATTACCGAAATTAATATGATCTTAGTAGTTTTATGTAATTTTATCATGTCATTTTATATAATTCATGTAATTTTTTCACTCTTTAAATCATGTAGTTTTATGACCCTTTAATAGAAGTTTACGTATAAACAGTCTGACACACCAGCTTCAACGACAATCGATCGGGGTCTAATTGAAATATGTCTTATCAATAAGGAAGAACTTTCATCATCAGCTGAGCGGAAAATGCTAGGAAACAGTTTGCTGGTTTTTACTCTTTATTGTAACATTTCATAATCGGAGGATTTCTTATCATATGACAATCTCTTACAACCAACCCTAATATGACGTGTTTATACTATGTATGTGTGTGTAACATGTGTGTAAGTGTGTGTCTTGTTGTTGCATTCGATTGCGATTTTTGTTATGAAAAATGTATCTAAACACATTGTCTATTACCTGTTGATTCAAGTCATTATAATATTTAATAGGTCTATTTCTGTTGGTTTTCACTAAACCTTTGTTGTATTGTTTTTATGCTTTGCTCTTTTTACTGTACTTCTTTCCGATTATTCCAGTTATTTTAGTCGTAATGTTGATGGCGGTGACTACAGGATTTATGAATAGAAAGTATATTTTTCATTTTCTTTTTGAAATGCCTACATATAGATAGTACTATTCCATCGCTTTGGCTGAAAAGCTGTTTGATGAGATTAGCTAGTTTTTTATTATCGGTCATAATCTTTTTTTTATCCCATTTTCAAAAACCTGAAATTGAAAAAAATGTTTTATCGCCCAAACCACAACATTATAGGACAGCCATTACTAGTATACTGGCAAGTGAAAAGTTCTTTAATTAAAATAGTAGCGATAGATATTCAAATTGATCGGTCGCCATTTCGTGATTCAAGTCGTCCTATGTATAATTGCGATTATCAAAAGTGTTTAATCACATATTGGAAATGTTGTTTTAGTTTTTTAGTATATTTTTGTTACAGGTAGAAAACAATTAACCGCCATAATATACGTCAACCATCTAGAAGGATATCTAACAACAACAAGAAGAATAATTCGAATTGTGATTTCAATGTTCTGAATGGCAGCCTTCAGTACAAAAATTGGTAATATATTGAAACGGAAACGTTACTGAAGAGTTGCCTAGATTGCTTAAGATCCGCTAAATGGATACTCCTTCGTACAAAACGACATTATATTTCCCTTGAAAATGAAACGCAGTGTTATGAAACTTAGCATAGCTTTAGATGGTGAGACCTTGTTGGTTTTAATAGTTAAGTTGCTGTAAGAACCGCTTTTGAACACCCCCAATCCTTCTAACATTACCATCCTCAATGCGGCGACCAGATAACTCTTCCGAATTCTAAAACCCTGCGGACACACGCGAATTAAGCAAGCTTTATAACATCGAAGTTGACGTATGTTCTGCTTGATTTACGCAGATTTTCATGAAAATCTTAAAATCGTAATAACTTTCGTATTCTTTGGTCTGTCCATAGTATTACGCATGACGGGCCGTATAGTCAGATACATGCTGTGCGTTTTTGCGTTTGTTTGTTTGTCCGTATGTCTGAAGTCTTACCTTGGTCCGATCTTAACTAAATTTGGTATTCAGCCTCCCTAGGAAGCACAACCAGGTGGTGATTAGGGTCTGAAAGCACTACCAGGTGATTCTATGGCCTGCTTAGTCTGCAAGGGGATTTTTGCTCTCGAAATTGTTAGAATAGAACATTTGTCAGCGTTATTAAATTCAATTTTATTTTCGGGAGTCCAGTTATCGAAGTAATTTATGTTGTCTTGCATATTGTCTGTATCTGTAAGTGTACGTATTACGCTATATATTTCGACGTTATCCGCAAACATTAGGCAATTTGAATGTTTATTGTGCATGGGTAGGTCATTTATAAATAATAAAAATAAAATAGTTGACATATTGACGCCTTGCGGTACTCCTGAGAAAACTAAAACCAGTTGACTCAGACGAGCCATATCTAACTATTTGTCGCCTATCTCTAAAATAACTTGCAAAAAATAAAACTAATGGCGTAGAAATCCCTAAATTAAAAATCCTGCTACGTTTAGTAGGGTCAATTTGGAATAGCACTCTATGATATCACTGTATTTGTTGCCGGAGATGTTCCACCTCATTATGTGGAGGTTATTCATAGTAAGTAATCGTCTCCTCAGAGGGGAATACATTACCATCGTTGATGATTTCGGATGATGTATTCCGAATGCGGTCATGGTGTTGTTGCACAGTTATGCAGTCTAGGGCGTCTAATTCAGTCTGATGCCATTTCAATCCGCCGAACTCTCAATACTGGAATTGGCCATTCATTCAGAGCTCTCATTTTATTTGTTGCACTCAACATTATTCTGCTATTATTATTATTATTATTATTATTGTTGTTGTTTATCAACTCGTGATTCTGATTTCGCCGAAATTTCACTCTCATAACGCGTGACGTCATATCATTTCGAAGATCGCGTCCGTCAGGCGTTATCCGGTTTCACACGCCCGCCAAAATAAGAAGAATCTCCTTCGCTCCGCCTAAAGTCGCATCGTTTGATTTTTAATCCGCACCCGTGGCCACCACATGTCGCTGACACGACGCGCGACCCTCTGCGATGTTTTCGTAAAGCTTGTTTTGACTGCCCATTTTTAACCAGAAGAGTTACGAGTGGTTAGACAAAACTGTGCTGCAATACGGTTGGTTTCGTGTGACTGGCGATTTTTATATCGATTGGCTTTGACTCTCGGTCATGCGGCTCTCATGAACGGAAATCTTCAGTTCCCTCGAAGATAAGCTTTTGGCTATTCAAACCTTCACAACATACAATCTATCAATGCTATATACTTATATATATAAGCATTATCCATTGTTTCTTTGAAGTTAGTCTAGCCAGAACGCCATGCATGGGTTATTGGAGAGAAGCTCTTTTACCGGAGTTACGCGCGGCGAGAGTGAACTCGCAAAACTGTAATGGGGCACTTTTCGAAAGACGCTTTACCGTCAGAAGTGCGAGGCGCTTCTTCTTTTATTTGTGGCAGTACCACATAGCTTGGTTGCTGCTTGATCGTCAGAAGTGCTTTAACCCCTCCCCCGGCCTCCTCCAATTTAACCAACCTAACCCTTCTCACCCTTTAACCCCCCTTGTCCCCCCACACTCCCCGTTTCCCAACAACCGCTTTCGAACCCGTCCCCGCTTTTTGTTATTGACGCTCTCTAGCGGACTGTAGCGAAACTAGTGTAGATACCTCTATAATCAGTACTTGGCACGCACAATAAATGGCAGGTAGCAGTGACAAGGAATTCTCCAGAAGAATCGAGAATGTTCTAGAATCTTGCAATTGCCGTATTTATATATAATTTTTATATATTTGTAAATATAATAAAAATATTATTCTTATCATATTTTTTTTTCTTCTATTTATAATAAAATAAACATGGGACCAATATTACAATAAAATAAACATTGAATTAGTTAGGAGCTTCGCTCCTATCGGGTGTCCCATGACACCTCTGTTTGAACGCCATGCATGGGTTATTAATTTTAATTCCAGTATTTTTGTTATAAATACAAGTTTAGGACTAGATAAGTAAATATAATTTATTATGTTTTATGGTAAATTCCAGAAGTAGAATGGTATTTTAATATTTTCTTTGATGTGTTTATTAATCTATCTTTAGGCATAATGTCTTCCGGCAACGATTATCTTAGATCAGCGTTTCCCAAACTATTTTTGCCCTGGCCCGGTTATTTGTATGCTTCCCCTTCGTGACCTACGGCCTGTTCTATCGTAGGTAATACTAAATCACCACAGAAATATACACACTCCTTAACTGGCTGCTGAGGTCAAATTAAGCGAGCGGATGACGGAGAGGAACGATACGGACGGGACGCGGGGCGAATGAAATGAAAACCGTGGGACGATTCAACACTCGTCTTATCGGATACCTGCCACAGGGCGTTAAGTCCTGCGACGCCACACCTAGAAAGCCGCGTCAATGGGCCTGGATCACATGAAGCACCGCTAAAGGACAATTATCCAGCGATTGAGGTCACTGTCCTAGACAAGGCCCGTCGACTGACTCACGACGATTACTCGTCAGTATAGCTAGTCATGTATAACGGTGTTTGCGCTGATGAAAACATCGCGTCTCTCTCGCCGCTCGAACGACGTGGCGCGCCACTTGATCATTTACGAGTATGATTGCTTTAAACAACAAGGAGACAATATTGCGATCTGGTATTTTATTTTCGTGATCCGCTTCTGGATCCCGACCCACCATGTGGGAAACGCTGTCCTTGATAACTTGGCTCAGCCGAGGTCCTGTCTATATTGCTATATAATATCTGTAAATTGTTCAAATGCCAAATAGACAATGACCCAATACTTGAAAAAAATAATATTTGTAATTCATAATTATCATCGGGGAACAAAGAGACAATACCTATTTTGCCAGAAGACAGCCTAAATTAATTAATTAACAAAGACTTGTGTAACTACGATTGTATAATTTGTATCGAATTTATTTCCTACGAGATCATGGTAAGGAGAGACAAAGGCGTGTATACAGTCACGTAGTATTTACGGGTATTTATTTATTTTGTTTTCCTTTATTGATGATAACAAAGCAAATAAAAAAACGTATTTTTTTATTAACTGAGGTAACAATATCCGATTGAGTGACCACACAATTATATATCAAAATTATACCTAAAAACTTATATGTAGCTATTTTGATGGAGAATGAAAGAGATGGAATAAGGGGTGGAATTATGGCGAGTGAGTATGTGTCAGGGTGTGTATGTCTTTGTGTTTAAACGTACGTCAGTGCAATATAGTAAATATTGCCTCAGAGATTGTCTTGCATTAGGGTGTCAAAATATCAGATTTGCAAGGTGGAATATATCATTATTCTGAAATGTAATGTTATAAGTGCGCGGTAAGCTTCCCAATATCGAAATCATTGCATCAAAGGTGTTTTATCGTCACAAGTAAAACGTCTGGGGCGCCTTGGGAGGACAAGGTGTCCTCTTGAGTGCGATTCTTTCTATCAGCCTCCTTCTGTCGAGCTTGCTGTCAGTTGCTGTGCGGCAGTTGTCAAGGGGCTCCATTATGTAGAAGGCCGGACACTCCACATACCTACATGGTAAGACCTTATTGGTGTTAATAGTTAAGTTGCTGTAACAACCGATTCTGAACACCCCCAACCCTTCTAACATTACCATCCTAAATGCGGCGACCAGATAACGCTGCCGAATTGTAAAACCCTGCGTATACACGCTAAATAAACAAGCTTCTGCTGCTTGGTCTACTTAATCTACGTAGATAACCGAGCATACGTCTTAATAGATAACATCACATCTGTCATTGTTTCACTGTAAGCTTAGGCGTAATTACATTTTTTCATTTGTATTTGCTTTCGTCGTTGGATTAAATCTCTCTATAGTTTCCCCAACTACAGAGACATTACCTTTTTTTGCTGCTTAACAGCGTATTGTTAGTCACAAGTGTAGATATATTACCTTATCCTTTGACTGGATAATCAGTTCTACTAATGGAGCTGTTAACCCTGTAATTTAGTTCTCTAGTGCAGACGTTTCTTGCATCGCAGCGTAATTCATGGGGAATTCATAAAGGCAGTTGACTATGCAGTACGTCCATTGAGAATTAAGGAGAAATTAATCGCTACGAAATAGGAATGTGAAAATTTGCGACTCGATGCTAGTTCTCGAGTATTGTCTTAATTGAAAGCATTATAAACATCGTAACACTATATAACCGGTAGTCGATTCTACGAATCACCTTTTAGTCATTAATCTCCAAACTTTCTTTGAAGTTCGATGATTACCTTTGTGTGTTTTGGGAGCTCTGCCAGAAATTTATCGTTGTGTGAATAGACAAAGGTTACATCACTTTCATGGCATCAAAACGTGGCAACAGAATGGCACTAGATGTTTGTGAGGCTAGCGGACATTTCGAAATTGAAACTCTTATGTAGAATAAAGTTGCAGTGAAGGACGCAAAAAAGCTAGTAAAACCACCAGCGTCAAACGTTTAGGGAGGGGTAATGTGTAAAAGAGTGCTCGTAGGCGCGAAAATAACGGCCGCATAGCAAACGTTCCATTGCGCGGAAATACGATTTTATTCGCCTCGTAACCTGCACGAGTGCTGCATGTGGCAAGGTTCCGCATATTTCGTTGCATCTCGTTTTTCGTGAAAGAAAAACATCGATTTCTTGTTGTTTCTGTGTAAATGTCTTTTCAAACTGTAGTGGAGATATTCAGTTTGTTTTGGAAAATAACAATTTTGTCTTATGAAATATCGCAAATCATGTAGCTTTAAGCAGCCTATAAAATGCACACCACATTACCTGTTTTAATATCCTGCTATGCCCCGACACACTAAGCAAATGAGTAATTTTTACTTTCTCGATAATCTGTTAGTCCAATACCAGTATAATTCTTAAAGCTTATGCATGCGAAATGCAGTCAAACGATTTCAATCTAAAATATTGTTATGTGATATTATCTTACCATATTATGGGCTATCAAAGCTTAGATCCACTATGCCCCTATTTCCATAGTAATTCATTTTTTTTCTCAATACACAGGAACTTAAAATTGACTATGTGGTTAATTCTCTAAGCATGTACGTCGGCCTTTTGGCGTATCATACGCGAAAAAAGTAGGCGTACGCGTATTTTATTTTTCTGGTATTGTTATTATGACACGTATGTGAAACGTCACCGGTCGGCAGCCATGGTGTTCGTGGCAGTGGTTGAGTTGAGGAATCAGAAGTTAAATGATTTTTTTGACAGCATAGCCATGTATAGGCAGTCATACGCGTATAAGCAGGCGTGGTTGAAGAATTGGACTATAAGTCTGTCGCGACCGCTCTGGAGACCGCCACTACGGCTGCTATAAGGTCAAAATTAGAAACATGTCGGTTTTTTGTTATTCATCAAACTTCCTTTATGAATGCTGTAGCATATTTCATTAGTACCTAGTCCCATTAGTACTTAAACCCCTTAAAAAAAGTGTGCACTTCACTCTCCAGACGTAACCTGCACAAGTCGACTTCGTGAAAAAAAATTACTTTCGGAATTGAAAATGAGTGACTTCTCTAGTGAACTGGTCAATATATATATGGGCGAAACTATGTAAAGGCCGCAGAAATCTATGAATTAGAAAGAAGTGGTATATATGCCAATGATGCTGAGCAAAGTAGCTGCTGAAACTGAACAAAGGAAACCTATTACTTCGCTCTTGCTTACTTTAATTCCTAACTTATCCAGATTTCTATGGCTGTAGAATATATAGTATAATTGGCTCTTATCCTCGCCATTCATGGAGCTGTTGTTCCTATCGTTCATATTATAATGTACCCCTTGGTATATCGGTGGACCGGGTCAGGGTAACTCCTTGGGGAATAGTACGATCTAATGTAATGTAATAATTAAACATCTTTTAATTATATTGTAGCACCGTGTTAAAATATAGGTCCATAAGTACCTAATACTTTTTAACCACTTCAAAATTTGGAAAGTCACTCTCATGTACATACATTTTTGCCCATACATTTTTTTTTTATTTTAAGAGTAATGATAATTTCTTTTAATAAACCAGGAAATCGGGAATCCAAAAATATTTAACTCAAAAAATGGACACTTCAGAATAGAGCAATAATATGTAGCGTTGCGTTGGGCGAATTTAAAGTCGATTGGATGGATCACAGAGCTCCCGTACAAGCTCGATTTACCCACATGGACATCCCTAGCACTCGTCGCTTTTGATAATGGTACGAAAGCTTGTTGTTGTTTACTCGGAGTAACAGGGCACACGAATTAAATCTATCGAAGGCCAAATACAAATCAAACGTCCCTTTTGCGTTTTTGTCTCCTACTTCTTAAAGGTCGGCACCATGTCAACCCAAAATACATCACTTCATAAGTTAATAATTGTTGAAATATTAAATATGTACGGATTATGTAACTTTTACTTATATAGGAATATGTAGATAAGAAGGTTTATAGTATAAGTTAATTATACCTAAGTACATTTTGATTAAATTTCGTTTTGTCCAACTTCTAAATACTTTTAAAATTACGTAGTGAAATACAATAAAAAAGTTTAAACATTCTTTTGCTGAGAATATATTCTCATCTATATCATATGCATATATTGTCAACACATATACGCTATTTAATTTCAGAGACAATAAGTTTAAAAACGTTTTTAATTAATCGAAACCCTTTCAGCAGATTTTACTATTTTTTTGCATTTTATGTTATTACTAAATTTTACTGAAAAAAAAATTACTATAAAAATTGACAAAGAATCGACCGAACTCGATACAGAGCAACAGGGCAGATCTATAGAAGCAGCCACATTAAGGTCGGGGCAATGGACTTAGCTTACGCGATGCCCCGCTAAAAGGCTCCACCTAGTGAAAAAGGTCCCGGACGAAATGGGCTCGGCTACTGGGAAAAATGCTTACTTGCTAAACAGAGCATAGCTTTAAGCGCGCGCCATCATACGAGACGACCAAAACTAACTTAGATACTCCACTGATGGACTGTCCAAAAATAAAAATATGCACAGTAATGATTTGAATTCATTGAAAAAAATCTCGATTTTAGAATTTCTGATTAGAGAAATTCTCTCCGAATGGATGAACTTACATACTTCAAGCGGATCTCTTAATCCCATTAATAAAAGAACACAACAACAAAACACTAATATGAAACAAGTAATTTGTCTCACGACAGTTTACTACAGTGCATTTTTTAGTATCGGAAAAGAGCTACGAAGAGTTGCAAGCTCTACTTACCATCGCGTCATTGCGCTTGTTTTTGTCGTAGTAGCCGTGGTAAGTATTTTTCCATAACCATGGTAGCTCTCTATATTTTTTAATTCCTCCATTATAAAATACTACCCAGTCGACATTATTTTTGATGAAATCGACGCATACTTGACGGTTGCGAAAGCAGAAATGAGGAGCGAAATGGATTGCGATTTCGCCACTCACTAACTTGGAGTGATACAAGCACGATTATCCCATTACGGATGGGATGAAACCATGGTTTTGGTACGTTTGCAAATCTATTCGCTGGCGACAGGTCGAAAAATCCAGTTTTTGGGGTAAAATGACATGTTAACGTAGCCTCGTACTATTTGAAACGACCGTAAATGGCGAGCGATTCGTTTGAATTGTGTGTCCAATGACCAGAGTGAAATGCATACAATAGGCTCCCTGTCTACAAAGGGATGCGGCAACGAGTGGGTGGTGGCAAAGATAGGGAGGGATTCGGTTAAGTGGTCGCACGCACACATGTGCGCTTGCAGTCGCGGTGGCGGATATTGGAAGCCTTTTAACGTAGGAAATTGGTTTTGTATGGGTCACGCGAGCTCTCGTGCCATATTGTTGTTGCTCGCTTCCTAATAATAAATAAGTCTGCCGCGCTGTGTCGAAATTGGCGAGATTGCCGATGTGTTGTACCCTTTGTTGCCGCGCGGTTTGTATTGAATGAAATCGACGAAACCGCATGCTTTGTGTTGCCGTTTGAGAACGTTAATATTACGAGATTTGCGGTTTAAACTTTGCTAGAAATGTTTATATATGTATATATATATATATGTATGTATGTATGTGTCTGTATGTATGTATGTAGATTTGTGTGTAGGTTTAAAAGTCGTTGCGAATTAAATTATGGAGGTAGCCAACAAATAAAAACATCATTACTAGTGGTGCCTATCTTGTTGTGAAATTTCACAATGGGCGGGCTTATTGTCATACGACGATCTCTTACAACCAACACTTCTATGAAGTTATTGTACGTAATGACTTCATTTAAGTCATGTTATTGAATTTGATCAAAATCACTCAAATTCAATGCTGTTAATTTTATCCCAACCGAAAATCCAAAACAGAAATCCATCCGGGAATCGCACACGGAACCTCACAGCGTAAACTCAGACTACCTAACCACTATTCCACCGGGCCGTCATGGTATGATTAAGAAAATCTAGTGTAGTGGTTTTCCTTTAGCTTTCACGCCGCTGCCGACTCCGTGTATTTAAATGGAAACTCACTGAAAAAATCATAATACTGTATTGCCAAGTCAATGCTCCCGAAATACGGACCTAAGAGCATTATTTAAATTTAGAATAATATACACAACATTATTTTTATCATTGAAAGTTTGTCATTGAAGTTGTCGTTATTCAGATTGCAACATTGTATTGTTTAATGCCATACCTATAAATTCCATTATTATTAACTGTACCTAAATAAAAACTTTAGAACCTGAAAAACAGAATATTTTTGCCGACGCGGTTTTACCGAGCACACTGTAAATTGTGCCCAATTTTCATTCATTCTGCATAAAAAGCATCTCTCAAAGCAAATTAGCGTCTGCCTCATTCAGCAGTGCGCTAAGTTTGTGCATTGTAGGGCTGCAAATAGCCTTCGCTTTCTACGGGGGAGAGATCACTCGAGAGGATGCTTTCCATTTCACCAGATAATTAAACTCTCCCCAGCACCGGCTGGAAATATCGTCGGTAATTCATTTCATCGGCGGGCGGCTGGGCAACGGCGGTATTATGCCGGCACGAAAAATCCTCCATTACGCTTATTGCTCAATTACTTTTGATACAGGGCGGAGGATTTCGCCCACGACGCGACTAGGATGCCCCTCAAGGTTAAGCCGCGTATACACTAATGCAACCCACAGCCTCTTGCAGGCTATATTACATTACTTCACGCTAGGTGTCCACATGTCCACACTCTTCAATAATATTATAACATTACAATAGGTCTAAACCAATTCAGAGAAATCTTCTATGCCAATATACTTAATTTTTTCATGGCATACATCATATAGCATGGCATAAAGACATGACATTCATAGCATATAGGCATACGAGGAACGAGCGCATTACTTTAAAGTTGTACCGCTCTATAATAGACGAACCGTAGCCGGCATGCATTTCCTCTATGACATTCTGAATAGCATATTAGACTGTTTAGCTTAAACATAGCAGATATCCTCGAGAGTCCCCACGCGAATCTCTCGTATGTTTCATGTGCCAAGATGTAGCACAAGCCACTTCGGCAACTCCGCTATGATACATTCATTGATCTTGACATTTTTCTTTAGGCAAGAAGTCTTTTTTACATGCGGTCGGAGAACAACTTAGGAACACTCACTAACCTAACTATAGGAACACTATAATCTATATCTTATCTTTATCGTTATCTTATCCATACTTCATATATATATA
>JAOPUG010000042.1:13947829-13961052 GCA_027564375.1 Micropterix facetella | reverse complement strand
AAAGCTTTTTCTCTCAGAGCAATTAAAGCGGAAGAATATTTGGGACGTCATGAGATTTATCTCTAACGTAATATTGGTACCCTTTCCATACAGGAATTCCCCTTCATTGAGGGAGTCATTACCTACACGAGTTGCACAATGGACCACTATTGGTTTACGTGCCAAGTGCAAGTAGTTATTTTAAACTACCCTGAACATCTTAATATATTATACATATATTCAAGAAAATAATCATATGGGTCGGAGTTTGACAAATCCTTGGGTTTTCCCCCTACCCCAGTTTAAAAAAAACAAGGATGATAATAAAATTAACCAATAATATCTCTAAAAAGTTTCAAAAATATTCTTTTAATGAGATATTCTTCCAGCCGTCATTGAATATTCCAATTGATTTCGATCGCAATTCAATTTCTAACCGATTCCATACAACCGCAGAATAATATAAGAAACTAATTAGTGCGAGTTGTTCACGCGTCCATGTCAAATAGCCTTTACGGTTACAGGACCATGGATCATAAGCGAGTAAAGATATCGCGGATGTTTATTACGTACTGCATTGAGTATGTACATAGCATAGAAGCCTTGGCAATGAATGGTGACACACGATGACGTGGGAGAATCCTACAACAAAATATTGCGCAGCCATTTTGCAATCTCTGGAGGCTCCATTTAGTCTTCCTATACAGATGGGGCCGTACACATAGTCGCCATAGTCCATTATAGACAATATTAGAGCATTTACAGGTAGTTTTCTATGAATCAGACTGACCCTTATTCTAAAACTGCTGGAAGTTCAAAGGATTTGGTAAATGAAACGATGATGATCATTATCTTTTGACTGTAGATATAAAAACCACGGATAATGATGGATTAACTAAGACCTACTTCATTTTATTGGTTTAAAGGTGCTAATTACGAGAATTACAAGTACTCGGCTGCGTGCGCACGAAACTGGAAAGGAAATTCGATCAGCCATAAAGCACAAGCAGAGTTTCTCAGTATTTAATATAAAATAATATGACGCACATGCTATCAATATGCATATAAAATTAGTTTAACTACCATATATTTTGTTGTTATTATGAAGACATGGACATGCAAATACCATGGAACTTATTATGATTTTATCACGATCCTTAATCGAAACCAATACGATAATAGCTTTTCTTCTGCTTCTGTCAATTTCTAGGATGGGCGAAACAATAATGGCTGAAGTCTGCTACAGACGGCGCGCATAACTCTTTGCTTAGCCGCATATTTTATTTTTCATCGTTGAAGAATAGGTAAGAGACGACAGAAGAAAATTTGTCATTATATGAATATGAAGACATAATTTTATAAATTGTCCAGTTTTTGGCCATCTTGTGTGATGGTACAGTCGAACGCAAGGAAGTTATGAACTCGTGAGATCCAAGCACACCTTGGAAAATTCTTAATTTATATAATACAGAAAAAATATCCCATTGCATTAGTCAATTTTCGATTATTTTATTGTTTACTAAGACCTTTCTGAAATTATTTTAGTGATAAAAGTGCAATCAATCGTTATCCACTGTGCGACGGTGCTATTATATATCCAAAATTATTATAAAAATATATCTAAATAATAATATTCGTATTAAAACTAACTTAGATAGACTGCTGGCAAATTCGGACAGGGCTACGGCAAAACAGCATTTTGTGGAACTTTTGGCACCGGGTTTTTTAAGATTAAGTCGACCCTGCTCAGCACAATTCTGCCCGGTGCCAGCCCCTCCCCCGCTTCCTTCCTCCCTTCCCCACAAAACGTAGCCCGAACCGCGGTTTTTGTTACTTTTCTACAAAAACTCTGAGAGATAAACAAAACTGGCCAAGGCAACATAATTTTCATTAAATTCTCTCAAATATCTGTTACCAGATTATTTTAATAGGACTAATGAGTTATGAAATATTTGTGCCCGTTCTGCATTGGATCATAATGGTTCCGTGTAGTCTGGAACATGATGGCCGTTATATGTCAATTTGGTCGGCCCAGATCGCGGGGCAGCCACTATCCAGGAGCCTCCCAGAAGAAGGACCAATCTGGTGAACTTGCTGTGCGGTGGGTCCGGAGACGGAAACTTAGGCTGATCTGGATAACTGACACACGTGGCGGACAAACCGGTCGTGCTGTGCTCTGACCTGGAGGAGTTTAGAAGTGTAAGCTTTTTTAGAAAGCGGGGGTAAGTAGTTACCTCAAGCTGCTTATCCTTAGAAACGATGCGTGGGCCACTCGATCTCAGGTGAGATGCCGAGTAAAGGACGCCCCGTATCCGCGATATTCCAGTAAGGAATGCCGCTCGCTTGAGGTAGAGGACCGCTCAAGCGACCTCGAACCTGCAACCAGACGGGTGGTCGAAGGAATCTGACTAAATCTGGGAGTCATGGAATAAGGCTGCCTGCAGGGTGGTAATTCCTTGTGCTTCGCTGTAAGGCGTTGGACTCTGACGGGCAGGTGATAGAGCTTGGTAATTAGATTGTCTACGTTCCCAAGTCTCTGTGTTTCGCCTCGAGCTCATATAGCGATAAAGTTCGCTGAAACGCTCCGGGGCTGGACGGGTTCGCCCGTAGCAGGTGACATACAATCGATCTGTCGTAATAACCCGGAATTCCGTATCTCGGAAATATAGTGTACCCGTGGTGTCCTTTACTCGCCGATGATCACCCGAGATTGGGCGGACAACGGGTCGTTTCTAAGGATAGGTGACGATTGGTCGACACCTGCCCCCGCGTCTTAGGTCGCATTGCGCTTCCAGGCGCCTCTGGCTATTCGTCAGTTGAGCCAGACCGATACACAAGTCAATACATCAACCGCCCAGGGCCGCCCTTCCCCGAGGTCTGACCTCATAGTGGGTTCACCGGGTTAGTCCCTCTTTGGGTAGGCTGCCGGATGGGTGTTAAGTCATTTGTCGGGACTACCATAAAGACAAATTTGGACATTTGTCTTTATGGTAGTCCCGACAATGTCTCTGCACGGCCCCATTAGGCCCCACGCGAAAAGAACAGGCGGTGAACAAAGAGAGAATACCTACAAATTTCGAAGCAGTTACTTGACACAACTAGCAATAAACAATCTGATTCGTGAAAATGGCGATTGGGTGCTGCTACACGATTACGCACCGCATCTTGTTTCTGGAATTTCTTCTGAAACACAGAATTGTTCAACTAGACTAGCTACAAATCTTCGTTTTGTAATGCAATAATGATATTGACTGATTGCCACATTTTTATGGCTAATTTTGTACAAAATCTTTCTTTACGGTGTTGCACATAAGATACATGTAAGTATTCAGCTTGGCGTTTATGAAAATTTATGTTTTTATGATACAAATCGCATTTCCTCCCTCTCAGTCAACATTTTGACAATTTCTCGACCACGCAACATTCGTCACGGATATGTACCGTCAATCCAAACTGTCTGGGGATATCATCCCAGTTTCAGATCGTCCCCTCCGGTTCGGATCCGGCCTCGCAGACACGATCATCTCACTTCATTAATCACGCAACACAAAGTTGCCCCCACTGACGGTAGTGGGGGCAACGGCGGATTTCGATAAACAAACCGTAATTACATCGAATTTGATGTATTTGTCGAGATATTTGATGATTAACTTATTATAGAAATAACATCTGCTCTAGACAACTAAGGAATTAATGGAAATAAGGAAAATATTCACGATAAACACTGCCAACAAAATAACGTTTTAATCATTTAACGTTATTTTGTTATGTGGGTATATAATGGGTTATTTTTTTAAAAATATTATTTGTTTTAAGTATTCGGATACTTTTATTTAAACAGTAGTATTTAAACGTATTGACAATATGTTTACAAACTGTGAGGTTGTTGAGTGAGCCCTCTGAACTGCCGTCTCTTGGACCACGATGAGCAATTAAACAATTCTAAATAGGCCAACAAAGGTAGTTATCCATTATGTTCTCGTTTAAAAATCACTGAACCTTGTCTGGAGCACTTGACTCGAGACAAGGTTCTAATCAACTCAACTCATTCCTGTGTGAAACAACAAGCTTCTGCTGTAGCGTTCACATATTAAAGACCTCCATGAGAGGAACGTAGGATTTCAGGAGTAAATCAACCTCTTGCTTAAATTTTGTGTTTTATATATTTAGATAAGATTCTCGTGAAACCTCTTCGCTCGTAAACATCCTCTCACTTGAAGAGTTATACTTAAGAGTATACTAAAAGAGTTTCCACGTTTGGTGCTCAGTAGATAACGCGGCAGTGCCTTCAATGGGTAATTCATATTGTAACTTCACATTCCTTTTGGTATAGTTTAGGGGTTTAATTCTGAGAATAAATATTTTCTGGGGAATAATGTTTGTAGATAAATATTTTTAAAATTATTTTAAGGTTAAACTAAATATAAAATGACATCGGATACTGTTTATACTGTTGTAGTGGCTATGCAGGTACGGGACTAATGGCTAAAATGCTAACTTTTTTCGCGAAGACTACTTTCTGAAATCAAATATATCGATGTTTGCACTGTATCTCGATGCGGCTCGATTGACTCGAATGTCTCAAGATGCCCAATCCATATACATCTGACGCGAGCCCACTATTGCGTCTGCGAAGACCGGAGGGGGTGAATGGGGGTGGTCTCTTCCTCTTGGGATTCGTCTATCTGTCGCCTGTAATTCGGGGGAGACACTCTTCCGTCTTGGCTTCGCTGCAGTCAGGCAGGCTGGTCCTTTAATGGATTTTCCCGATTGCCGCTGTCACGAGTAAGGAATAATGCATTCGTGACTCGGGAGTTTCTTTTGTCTAACGGAGCGTACTATAAACGCATTAGCAGTCGGCGCGTTTTAATGCCTCAGACCGCAGACAACACCCCTAGGGAGTCGACGGGAGGACTTAATAAAATCTGCATCAAAATATTCGATTGATTTTGATCACAAATTCAGTGACCAAAATCTCAAGAAGTGAAAAATTATATAAAGTTTTATACAGTTTTGCTTATTTTAAAAGAATATGATTTAAATAAAACAAATCGTGCCCAATTTAGGAAACCACATCCCATGGTGGTACAGGGAAATTGACAGGATCAGAAAGCAACTTAGAATAAAATTCAACAAAGCAAAAAACTCATTTTCTGAAGACGATCGGCGGACCTAAAAAAAAAACAGAGACGTTATAAAAAATCCTCATCAGGTATATCAGAGTATCAGAGAGAATCGTGGAGAAAATTTTGCGACGACAAGTATAAAATTTGGGTATTTACGATAAATGTGTCTAATGTGAACGTGAACGGGATTACTTAATGTCAATTATACGATTATTTTAATCATTTTTAAATTATTTTTTTTTAATTATATTACATTAGCTGACTATTTTGATGATTTTTGCTTCTATATTATTACGTTAGTCTGTATTATTTTATTATAAAGTTTATGATGATTTTATTTTTAAATGATTTTTAGTTTAGGTAAAATTTAGAGATTATTTTAATTGTCCATTGATATCATATTTGCTACTGACAATATTTTGACGTAAAATGTATACCCTGGTAGAAATTCCGACTTAGTCGAGTGACATGAATACTATGACTATTTTATCTTGTGTATGCAGCTTTTTGCTATTATAAGTTTTCGAGTTATATAAGCACAACCATGTATCTTTTGGAATATATCATTAAATAAATAAATTATATAATACATAAATTGGGTGACAATATTAATAGGGACACCGTGAAATTTGACACTAATTTGCACATCACAAAATCATTAAACTTGTAAACAATGTTTAGTAAATAATAACCTAATTCCAGTCATCACAATCATAATAAATGGAATTTACCGCGTAAAATAGTGAAATTTTCACTATTTCTGCGAATATACATTTTTTATCGTCACGGAGAGAATGATGGCGATAAGATCCGTTTCTTACAATTATGCTGAGAAATACCTAGGATAGCAATATTCACTAATTTTGGATTTATATGCCCATTTTTTTTTTATAAAAAGAAAGAGAATTCTGAAACTTTTCAGAAATATTCAGTGGATTTTTATGTTGTGACTTTTAATGACTTTAGTAATATTGATCTCGAGAAATACTTAAAAATACGAAATACCAAAATACGTTTATCTACTGAAAAATACTGTTTTTCAAAATAATAACCCGCAAATATTTAAAAAAAATAAATTTCCACTAAATATTTTTGAAAATATTTAAACAACGGAAAAAAATCACATTTAAGTAGTGAAACAAAAGGTCAAAATAAATAAATATTTCCAATTTATTGTAGCTTATGGATATTGTGATTATGAGAATCGGATCTTACCATGATCATTTTCTCTATGACTACAAAAAAAAAACTCAGAAATATTGAAAATTTTACTATTTTACGAGGTAAGTTCCATTTCTTATGATTGTGATATCTAAAAATATTATATCATTTACGGAGGTACAAAATACCACAGTGCAATTATTTTTAGCACTTAAAAATAAGCATTATTTAGAAAATTAATGGTTTTGTAATGTGCAAATTAGTACCAAAATTCACGTTGTTCACTATTAATATGGCCACTGTATTATACAATTTAAAAATGTACGCGATCCTCCGTTTTGCTTTGGTCGCCTTGCATCTGTTTGGGTTCCATAATCCAGCGGCATAGACAGATAGAGTATGATTAAAACGAAACGTCTTGGGATGCTATTAAGAAGGAGTAAGATTAAAACGAAATGTCTTGGGATTCCAGCGAAACTTGGGATACCAATGATGTTATTCTGACTTGATGTGATTGAGATGCCCAGACTTCCTAGCAGGCTGCCCTTATGCTTTAACGATGTGTAGATCTCTGCAATTCCGAATCACCAGCTATTGTTCAACTATTTCGAGAGGCTGAAACGTGATCATATTTCCGCATATTAAACGCGAACCTCACACAGACATTATGTAGTCGCTTATCGAGGATTGCTTCATTCGTAGCGAGCTATGCCACGTGAGCGTAGTCCAGAATGTGTAGTATCGTTTGCACTAAGGTCTGCTTTACATTAGCTGGTTGGAATGTTCGTAACCTTCGTAGGCTGTGAAAGCCTTAATAAATGCGATTGCTGATATTGATTATGAATCTATTGATTCGTCAGAAATAAAAAAAAAACTCCAGATTTATGTAAATTATTTTCGAGAGGAATATTAATACATGACAGCATCCAAAACTCGACACTTATCTGCGGCAACTCGCGTGAGAAAGAGCCGTGATAAATTCCCAGGCGGCTTACTGTAATTAATTGATCTAATTAAGTGTGACGTGGCGTGACGCGAGAGATCCACGCGAGAGAAACCCTTCCAATGCACACAACCCTTGATCGTCGGCGTGCGTGGATTTGCTTTTTGGTTTGTTAACTTTCGTGTTTCCTGCTCTGCGGCAATTGGGGCTAATTTGACTATTGCGCAGTTTGTCTCTGTCTCGCCAGCTTGTGTTACTGTTCTAATTCGGAAGCAGTGAAGATGTTCTAGCACACGCTTGCATGATGGTATTATGTGGACCGCGGCGTAATATGGGAAATGTGGCATACATGATATAGTACCCAAAAATCGAGTGGAGATTCGGTATCGCTGCGCGCAATAAAACCATGGCACCTACATATTTTGTAAAACGTTTGAGCTGACTATCCACTAAGCGATAGAAAACAAAATTCAGTAACTATAATATTATCCAGTGGAAAGTCGACCATTCTGTGTTGCTGTAAAATCAACCAGGTCACATTGCCTTTTTCATGTACATAGAGTAAACACTCATCTCTGTTTATACCTAAAGGATTAAACCATTTATACTGACATTTATACCGAAAGGATTGATTGTATACGGAAGATATTCTTAAGGCACCTCTGATCGTAAATGTGTGAATACAACCTATGAAGAGAGCCTGAAATGTTTTAAACTACAAGACGGGCAGTGCAAGACATGGCCCTCTTGCACGATATTCTGTCTAATAAAATCGACAGTCCCTATTTGTTGAACGGCATACGCGTCCATGTTCCCGGGCGAGTGGATCGTAATCCCTTGACATTCAGTATTCGAAAAGTTAAAACCAACCAGGTCAAGTGCTCTACCTTGAACCGGATTCTTTCGTCATGTAATGCCTCATATTATTATATGGACATCGATATTTTCCTGTCAAATAAAAATAAATTTATAAGAGCAATGAAGATAAGTTCACAAAATTAATCAATGTTTGGCATATTAGGTAGATACCCTGATACATGAAATTTAATATTTAGAGAGAACCGTTATTGACAACTCGTTATGTAATCTTTTTTTTTATTATCTTGTTATTATTATTACCGTTCTATTTAATGTATGAACCTAATATTTAAAAGATACATAGAAAATATAAATAATGTACGTTTAGCAAAATATGGAACCATTTTGACTATAATATTAATAATTAGTTTCTGGTTTTATTATAAGAGCGTTTGTGTTCCTTTATTAAAAAAACTAAAATGAATAAAAAATATATACCCCACACAATTTGACTGTATAATCATGATCGTTTAGAAGTGACTAATTCAAACGAGTAGCGCGTACGGGATGGTAGAAGCGATTCAAAATATTAATGGATCGACATATGATATTACATATTATAGCGTGTACTTGCGCCGTCAGTAGTGACGATATTGTGCAATATTTGTTTTATTTTAATCGGTTTCTGACTTGGATTCTGACGACTCAGCTAATGATACAGATGAAGACGCCCTCGACACTCGCCACTATTTTCCCTATTTATCTCGCCGTGTAATAATAATAATTTTAGCTATCATTGGCCGATGTGAAAGAAGATTTTGTTATTAGTGTAATTTAATATCATTTGATTCTAATCGCGACGTTTTAGTTCAACCAAGTTTGACAATAGGTGTGAAAAGGTCCCGAAGTCGTAATGACAAAAATGGCAGCTAATATTTCATCTACTGTAATCAGAAAGTAAACCTAATGTTCATCCAGCCAACTCTCCTCTCAGAGAATACTTCATTATAAATCGTCGAAAGCGCTTTGTGAACGTAATGAAAACAATCTTTCCGCCCTACGCAGTGCCACTAATTGCGAAACAATGGCGAAAGTATCCCTCATGTATTAAACGCGCGAATTTTGTATGGAAATGTAGTCCGCATCACTTTACAGCCCCCCTCCGGCGACTCCCCCCTCTCTCTACCCGTTTCGGTAGAATAACAAGATTAATGTTTTGGCTCTCCCGCCTAAGCGAAACACGCGCCTATCCTATGCTCATTGTGCTCAACAAAACAACGGAAGGAAACGAGTATTTTGAAATAAAGGGTATCGCAAGATTTGCAAGGTGGCAGAGGTGGGGAAAAACGATATTATGGAAAGCTGTTTCGAAATCGACTATTTAATGCTATTCATATATGCTTAATCAGTGCCAGTCAGTCAATCATTCTTAATCGAGGATAGTTTTACTGGGCTATAACTACAAGATTTCAGGAAAGAACCAACAATACCTGTATTATTGAGATCTGCCAACGACAATCTGCCCTATAATGTATCGTCTTTCGTTGTCGTTATTCGTTATTTATCGGTTATTCGTTATCGGCTATGTACTCAAATCCTTATGCTGTAAGGAAAGACAAATGTCGAAACATAACAGGTACAGAATCGGACCTGTTAAAGGGAGTCTGCGTTCAGTAGACGGATCGCTACTTAATAACACTACCTGATTGATTGATCGACGGCGTGGAAATCATTAGTGTTTGGAACCGTAATGCACTGACCGCAGGCATGAATAATGAGCTGTCATGCATCGCTGTCATTCGATAAAAATCGACCTTCTCTTGAAATATTCGTGGTTAGGGAAAATTTTAGTGATTTAATCAAATACATTTAAATCAAATCCAATTAATTTTCATGATTTGTCATATCAGCCGAGAGCGACGCGATATCTGGGAGTTTGATAGCTTGAAACATACTTCTATCTCTTTCTTTCCTATGACGAGCGAGTAGAGCGCCGTCTCATTCTCGCTTTGTCTAAAATACCGTCGGTTTGGTCATAGCAAACGGCGACGAAGGCTATGTTTAAGGCGCCTATACATCATAGAGCAGATTGTTCTGTTTCATCCTGTAGTGAAAATTTTGATCGGGATGATGGTGTGATCTGCATGTAAATATCTGTCCGTATGTGTGGGCTTTTGATATTATCACATATTCTTGTCACATCGACGATCTGCGAACACATATTGGATAGCGCAACTAACCACCGGATGCAGTTTCATAATCCTATTGTGCTATCCAAATAACAATTTTACTTTTCCCGCATGCTACGGGAAACTATTGAAATAAAAATAACCCCGAACTTAAATAAAGATGACGGTTTCAAACTCTCTACTGCGTGGAACCCTCTTCTTAAAATGTTCACGATGCCCATCGCCAAGCGCATGAGCTAAACACAAGATATGATTAGTATTGTGTCCACGGCAGATTTTAAAAATTCACGCGCGGCGAACCCGCCGCGTCCCACCATCGGTATAAACTGCGTAGTAATAGCAGCAGTTTGCCGTCTACCCGCAGAACAACGAATGATGTCTAGTCTACCCTGGATAACGGCGGTTGCAACATTATTGAAACGTCGGGTGCTATAAACTTCACACGATAAATTCGTGTTATCTTATTTAAATGTCAAAACAACCGCGATAGTCTTCGATTTCAAAATGCGCTACTATGATTGCAATTCTCTTGGAACTTGGAAAAATGGTGTTAGGATTTAGCGTCGACCGGACATGGGATGCAAACCGAGTGTCGCCGAAGATTTGCAATAGTTGAGAACGATGTTTTTTCTAAATAGATACACGATAATCTACATAGTAAATATATTTTACGATACTCATCGTGTTTATTTCAAGCTATACGTTGTGCACTATTGATTAATCGACTTTTTCGATAACTTACGGTAATCGATCTCGGTACGCTCGTCGGATGCGCGAGTCATCGACACGGCTTTTGATGTCGGGGGTGATGGAGGGCGAAGTGGGCGATGGGGGTGAAAGTCACCCCGCGGAAGAAGTCTCTCATATCTAATTTAACACTCCGTCGCCGTGATCATTTCGTGCCTGAGTGGACGCTGCGCCGTGCCCGCCATTAGGAAATAGGAAGATCGAAGCGATGGCGCGTGCTTTTCACACCTTGCCACTCTTGTACCACCGGAAAGCGGAAGGTGGGCAAAATAAGGCAAGCAAAAAGGTAGAGGATACTCAAATTTGCAAATAAATTGATCATTTATACGATCTTTTATTTACATCTCATTCTTCCTATTTTTTACCACATTTTTATTACCTCGCTTTCTGTCTGTTCGGTACAAATTTTGCAATCGATTTTAAACTATTTCCCATATCCGTTCACGCTGAAATTTTGCACACACCTTTGGTTCTGAAGACAATATAATAAAATATATTTAATATTACGGTAGATCCAATATGGCGGCCATCACAAAATGGCAAATTAACTTTCTCTTGACAATCTCTCGACATGGGTATCAGATGAAAGGCAAGTAGAATACAATAAGCCAAGAAAAGTAGAATATAATAAGCCATGTGACGTCATGCTGAATCCAATATGGCGGACACTACAAATTGGCGCATTAGTTTTTTCTTAACAATCCCTTCGACATGGGATCAGATGAAAGAGTATGACAAGTAGAATACAATAAGCCATTTGACGTCATTCTAGATACAATATGGCTGCCACCGCAAAATGGCGGATTACTTTTTCTTTACAACCCCCTCGACATGGGTAACAAAAGAAAGAGTACGACAAGTAGCTCGTTTTGAAAACGTGATATATATATATATTTTTATATATTTTTTTTACCTAGTGTATCCCGGTAATGCGGCATATGTCTGAGGCACTGGTCGGTCTGCCGTCCCTTGTGCTCAACAACGAACAGCCGGAGGAGTTTGGAATCGCAATGCGACCTAAGGAAGCGGGGGTAGTTAGGTACATTAAGCTATTTACCCTTAGAAACGACACGTTGTTCACCCGATCTCGGGTGGCAAGCCGAGTAAAGGGCGCCTCGAATCCGCGATAATTCCAGTGAGAAATTACCGTTTACTTAAGGTTGACGACCACGCAAGCTACTTCGAACCTGCGCCCAGACGGGAGGTTGGAGAAATCTGACCACATCTGGTAGTAAGGACGCGATGCACGCCACACTGGGCTTGAAAATTCCCAGCTCCTGGCGGTAAGGAGTAGGACTCTTACGTACGTCTTAGTCCTCAAGTCTCATTCCGGGGCGATATAACGAAAAGATCGTTGAAACGCTCCGGGGTGGCCGGGTTCGCCCGTAGCAGTTGACAAACCCAACTGTTGAAATATGTAATGCTTTTTGATAACCTAAAACAGGCTGTTAAGAGTTGGCTAAATGGGGTATTTCCTCATCAAAAATCGCTGTATAATGAAACTTGGTATAGCGTCAGATCACGGCATCGTAGGTACAGGGGACTGATTGAGTAGATTTTTAAAAAAAAAGTATATTACGAAAGTCATTTAATTTTAATATTTATGAAAAAATCGATCATTTTTCTTTAAAACTTAAAGCATAAGCATATCGCGTTAAACATTTTTCCAAAAATCTACACCATATTGTGATCTATTACAATGCTATATTATTGAATAGTAATTTGTATTGGCGTTTTATATAAAAAGCTTCCCTTTTAACGTTCCCTTACGCAGCTGTTATTATTCCTCACGTAAACTACTGATTTGCTGTATTTGTGGCTGTTTTCTTTTGTTGGAATTTTGACTGAACAATTTCTGGCTGTGCCGGTATCTGTGGCCATCACTGACTTAACAACCTTCCTATGTGCATTCCGATAATAAGCTATTATAATATAATAATTTAAATCCTCATATGCAGTTGTAACAGTATGTACTTGCCCACAACTTGTCGACAATGCAGAGACCAGAAAGATTTAACAGACATAGTCAAGACCGACCATAATTACTAGCAAAGTTATATCAATACATATTAAATCTGTAATCTAAAAATTGTTGCATTATTGAATTTTAAAATATATGTTTTTTAAATGTGTTACTCTGAATACTTATGTATTATGAAGAGATTGAAATTTCATGACATTCTCTAAAGGCTCTTAAATCAGCCAACAATAAAAATATAAGTCTTGTAGAAAATTTCTTAACGTTTAGTACTATGATGTGAAATTTCATTGTTTTGATTT
>JAOPUG010000042.1:13870532-13883177 GCA_027564375.1 Micropterix facetella | reverse complement strand
ACATACAAGAAAATAATCATATGGGCCGAAGTTTGACAAACCCTTGGGTTTTCCTCCTGCCCCAGTTTCATATTAAAATATATGTCACTCAGGCACATCATGAAATGTTCCCGGGAACCTATTCCCGAAACCGTTAACAACCTCATAATGTGGATGACTGTATTGATAAAAAGTACCCCCCTGCAAAGGTCCGATATTTTATTTTATTTTATTTATTTTTATATTCATTGTAAATATTTCGCGTTATAAATGTAGATCGTTTATTTTTGCGTCAGGCCACATATACAATTTATATACACTATTATTTACTGAAACCTTCTGAAGCATTCTAGAATATCCACACCTTAGATTCAGACCGTAGTTATTTAGACTTTCGTCGTATTTGTCGAGTTCCAAGAAGTCGTCATATGTTACATAAGTCATCTTTGAATTTGTTCTACCTTTACTTTATATGTGGTATATTGCGGATTCCAAATTTCTGCGGCATACTCCAAGAAACTCCTAACATATGCATTGTAAATGTGTTTATAATGCAATCGAGGAGGAGAAAGGCTTACATACGAGTGTTCTTCGATCAAACGTGCAATACCCGTGGTCTCGTCTGTGGTGCGATATCTAGGCGTGCTTCTCGAGCTTTACGGTACTTACACTTCGCACGCTAGGATAGTCTCGGGGACTGCACGAAATATTTTCTTCTCTTTACGTCGACTAAGTCACGCCGATTTCCAGCGCTGCGCATTATTTACCTCTCGTCTCGCTCATGGGCGGCGGAGCTTTCACGGAGGCATAAATGTGGTGTTGCTGCGTGTTTAAAGTCCACCCCTGATTGCGATGTGCGGTACTTACCCTACCTTTTCTACACTAACTTTTTCGGATGTGGCGTGCTCCCAGCAGATTTGGAAGTTCTAGGGCGTGCTTCTATTGGGTACATGAGGGAGCAACGATGAAATACTTTTCTGTCATAGTTGACCCGACTGTCCAGCCGTTGGCGAACTGTTCCCGTGCACTCCGTATCGAGACTATTAGAATGGCACAGGACATTTAACTCACTGGTTTTTCCCGACAATCAGGAACAGGACGCGAAACTCTAAATTCCTGTTGTTTTACTTTGGTCTTGACGATGACCGGTACTGCGTGTGTGGTAATGTTTGCCAAACTGCAGATCTCATTCTGTGATGGTGTCCGGTTCTATGGGTCGCCATGACGACGTTTATGGATGCGGTCGGTAGCCACGTCAGTGGGTTTATTTCGAACCAAACATACTATTATATGTAAAAGAAAGAGAGCGCGTACACTGCTACACCCGACAACGTCCGACGACGCCCGATGATTACCGAGACGACAACGCCACAGCGCTACAGGGTCAGTCAGTTAGTCAGCGATCAGCGTAACTATATATTATGATATAAAAGTGTTATGCATAAGATCTTATGTCATCGTATTTATTATTAATATGGAATATTATTTTTCATTATTTTTATAATAATTATTGTATTCATATATTGTATTATATTACGTATATGTTATTACCATAATCGTATTTAGGTATATGTGTCTTTACCATATTATTATATAAATACCATTAGATATATACAACAAATATCACTATTATATCTTGTATTATGCATATAGATTTTTTATATTAATTTGTATTATTGCTATTATGATTTAGTATTCAATTTTAATTAAGCACATTTAATACGTCTAAAACCAAAATGTTTGTTAGGTTAATTAAGTTAGCTCTAATAACAAAATTTACATTACATACTTCAGTTATATACTCTGACTCTTCTAGATACGGGACAGTATAACTGTCCTAGTTAGGTGGGCACTGAGCATTTGCCACTTCAATTTATAACATCTTTATTAATGTGGCCAAATGTACAAAACATATGAATAAAGTACGAGTATTTTTAAAAAAAGGCAATAGGTATCACAAGTAAATTGTGATCGACGGATATTTCGATTTTTAAAGCACCAATCACATCTGGAAACTATAAGGCGGGCGCCATTGCTTGTTCATAATAGCGAAGCGAAAAGGATGACAGTGGTCTAAGTTTATCTCGATTAATCTTCTATTTATCGCTGTGAGTATTCTACTCAATGACACCATGTGTGTAATCGACTGACGTGTTTTTCACAAGTTGGATCACGGCAACCCCGTGATTTTTTCTATTATCCTTGCGGTGTATGCATCCCTCTTCCTCGTGTTGGAGTACAGCGCTAGCAATTAAATCGTATAATTAAGGCATTAATCTCCGGTTGGCGTTTTCCAGCGAAAATCGCACGTCAGTACCACCCACTGAAGGCTGAGGCTGAAGACTGGGAGAGGAATGTGCGGTTTGCGCCGAGCGAGAGTTGGATAGAGGGTCGCTTAATTTGCTTACCCTTTGCGGTGTGTCTGCCCATCAAAATTAGGAATCTAATTCATAATATAACGTTCAATATCTGTGACATTTTGTGGGTGGGGGTACACTGTAATAACTTTGATTAATGAGGGCTTTTGAATAGATTCCAATATTAATAGTAGTTTGAAGTATGTACGAGTTAATACGACGTTTAACGATGAGTATAATTTTAAAGGAGAAAACTGGCCAAAAATCGAAAACTCTCCCTTGGTTCAATGCTACGATCTTACAATGTTAATATATTGGGCAGATCGCCCCGTATCCGCCATATTCCAGTTAGGAATACCGCTTTAGAGGTAGAGGACTGCGCAAGAGAGCTCGAACCTGTGACCAGACGGACGATCGGAGTAATCTGATCGCATGTGGGAGTAAGGGCGCGAGGATCCCCACTGGGTTGAAAATTCCCAATGCCTTGCGGTAAGGAGTTGGACTCTTACGGGCCTAGGCGGAGCTTGGTATGTCGATTTGTCTACGTCCTAAGTCTTTGCGTTTCGCCTCGGGGCGATAGAACGATAAATATCGTTCAAACCCTCCGAGGTGGACGGGTTCGCCCGTAGCAGGTGACACATCATAATTTCGTGTTCACACACTACGTCCATCCGATCGGGTACAGTGGCGGAAGACGTGTTCGCGCCATGCGTCGTCGTCCAGCGAACACGCTGCTCAACTTTGCGACGCTTTCGAAACCGTGTCGTTCGCTCGGATATTTGGATACCTGTGCGTGGCCCATAGTCTCCTTTTTCCAACGATATGCGTAATCTTTATTTTCGGTTGGCAGCTGGCTCGCGGACCTAGGCCAAAATATTGTTTTTTTTTTTGTTTTACTGAGAAATATTGTCGGAAATTCACTTATTATAACAAATCGATTGATCTTGACAAACTTCACACAGACTCCAGCGAGAAAGAGTCTAATTTAAAGAAACATTTATTCCAGACAATGATGAACTATTCGGGCAATATCTAGCATTAGTACTTATAGCTAGGAAGAAACCTGGGATTTTATTCGATTGGATGAGAATTCGCAAGTCTAAAGTTCTACAAAAAGTTCTACTAAATTCTGAACATTTAGAGGCACGCTGTTAAGCCTTCGAAATATGGGCCTATCGCAGGATACTATGTATAAGCTGAGTTGACAGAGTAAGGATTGAAGATGTCTTATGGCGTGTGAGCAAACCTTCTAGGACAATAAATACCCGCAAAACACCAATAATTCGCTCATGTCATGCGTCATCCTGAAAGATATAATATTAAATATAATATTTCAAGGCAAAATAGCCGGAAAAGAGGTCTGGGATGAAGAGGAACATCTTGGCTTCATACTCTACAGGACTGGTTTGGGGACGTCCATTAATTACCCGAGGGTTTTTTTTAAATGTTGGAACCCCCTCTCTCTCTTTAGGTGAGATTTGGTAAGATATAGTTAGGCCCCCCTCCCCCTCACGTGAGATTTACCCTATATTTTTTTAAGGATTAAATTTGTTGATATGTTCATGTATTTTGCGTCATAATACCAAATACCTAATAATATTAGTAAAATATATTTGTATGAATATATTAAATGAACATTTTCCTACGCTATATCCCTCGTGTATAAAATAAAAGAATTAACAAAAAATCCTCAGTTGTAGGTATATTGAAGTATAAAAGCAAAGCGGGTCCGTCATGTTTGACGGGTTCAAAATATAGTTTATTTATTATTGTTTATGCCCGGGATTGATTTTGTAATACAAATCTGTTGTAATAATGTCTAGGCCCTAATGGGGCCATGCAGCTGGGTCATAATGGCCAAATTTGTCATCATGGTCGGCCTCACTCATGACTCAACGAAGAGGGGCTAATCCGGTGAACCCGCTATGCGGTCGGAACTAGGTAAACAACCCGCGCGGCCCTGGGCGGTTGATGTATTAACCGATTTACCGGTCTTGCACAACTGACGAATAGCCGGGGACGTCCGGAAGCACAATGCTACCTAAGACGCGAGAGCAGGTGTCGACCTGTCGTCACCTCTCCTTAGAAACGACCCGTTGTCATCCCGATGTCGGATGATCACTGCCGAGTAAAAGCCACGGGTCCGCAATATTTCCGAGCGACGGAATGCCGCGTTATTACGACAAGTAGATGTCGCGCAAGCGACTCCGAGTCGGAGAAATCCGTCTAAATTTGGTAGCCAGGTGCCAAGGTTTCCTCTGGTTGTCTCTGCTCAGACCTTGCCGTAAGGGTTGGCCTCTGACGGGCAGTGGCGGAACTTGATACATGGATTTGTATCTTCATAATTTTCACGCTTATCTTGAGGCTATATAACGATTGCGTTCGTTGAAACGTCTTCGGGTAGCGGGTTCGCCCGTAAAATCTTAAGCTTAACCCTGTTGTAATAATATATATTTTCTGAAACTACTCTGATATTTTAATTAACCGCCCCTCCTTTAAATGAGATTTCGTGGGATTTTGCCGGACCCTCCCCCCATTTTGAGCTCACGTAATTAATGGATTCCCCATTTCAGAAATCTAGCACAACCTTGTTTCAGGCGGCGGTCAATAAAGTTGTTATAGCCTATATGATAACCAACGTTCAGTAGCGAACATGGCACCTGAAGAAGAAAAGCTTAACAGTCTACCGTCGTTTTGTTGACTAATCCTGCACCGCTTGCCCCAATCGTGGACTTATCCCCCCCCCCCTCCCTTCGCCCCTCGTCTACTGCCTCGCTGTAACAGTAGTACGTGGACTGTAAAGCCGGCACGTACAATGAAACTTTTACGTTCACTTTCTACGTTATCCCCTTTCCGCGAGGGCTCTGCAAATTAATGGCTTCAACATTTATACTTGAGTATAGATTTCCACGCTTACCTAAATGCTTTTAATTTTGCTGTCTGCAGTTTCGCAAAAGTATCGTTAATTTATACTGTCCCAACATTCTCAAGTGGTACAGTTCCACAATATTTCTTGATCCTTTTCACGTTTTTATAATCATAAGTAACGACTTCATTAAAAACAAAATATAAATTATCTCCAAAGTTCTCTTCGAAAAATTGTTTTTTGTATTAGACATAATTGTTGATGAAGATTACAGAAAAAAAATAATTAAGTCTGTAACTAACATAGTTTTTATGAGAATTTATCAAATATAGATACAAAAAGTAAACTATTGCTTTTAAGTCAATGTAATATATTTTTTAGAAAAAATAAAAACAATTGGACACATATTAATGAGATCTACTCGTCCGTAAAGTAAAATTTTTGAAATGAATTGATTTTTAAAAACATAATGTAAGAATAACAAAATATTCCACGCAATTTTTAAAAATAAATTGTCAAAATTTAAGCAAAATACTTCATGTAGAAGACAGTTAAACTTCGGTCATATGATTGAAAAACACAATATCAATTGACCACTAAAGCTACTTTTCTAGTCAATGTATGTGGAAATGTTTCATATCAAAAACACTTTCCTTAAATAGGTACGTAACCCTCGACGCACGATTAAAACTCACTTTTTCTTTTTCTTATTTTGCAAGTCATTTCGCAAATTTCTTTGTTATTATTTTGGTTTCATTCAATATTGTCTAAAATTGGACACGAAATAGTGTGAAAGCGTGTAATAAGTATAACTTTTAGTAAATGTGTATTCTTCCGCCTTGTTGTTAAATTTCGTGATTATTTTATTAGTTTTCAACTGTCAAAATGTCAACAACATTATTTTTACTATTCATTTCCACCCAAGATACCACAAGATCCTAAAAACTGAAGTAGGTACCTACGATTTAGAAATCTTCCTTGAGGATCTTAAGAGATAGATTGTGCAATTTACTCGAAGTTTCTGTTATTAATTTAACAGTGAGCGGGATGGGCGAAATGGAATTAAAAAAATTAAACGAGTTTCGCAGTTTTAATGTCACACTTTCGTCTTTTAACTTAATCCAATTAAGGAGTTTATTTAAGCAGAGGGAAACGCCGACAAAGGATAAGGAAAGGATTCAACGGCGACATCTGCCGGAGTCAGACAACAATTGCTAAATTACGCAACTTTGAGTAGGAATAGAGTATAAAAAAGATAAAAGATCACTGGATAACGAAGAACCTTATACGATTCTATTGATCTCTAATTAAACATTTCTTTCAGAGTTCTTTGATTGTTTTATATATAATAAAATCTTTAAAATTCCATTCGGAATTACGTTCAGCTCAGGTCATTCTTTGTTTCACAATACCAATAAGGTCAGCATTTAAAGTAAGGGGGCGCTTTTTCATACAAAACACCAATACAAATTACTCTCGGATAAAAAATCGTAATGTCATGAAACTTAGTATAGTATCAGTTTGATCATACAGGATGGTGATTGACTAGATTTTTGAAAAAATCTTTAATTAGAAAGTTACTATGGTTTTAAGTTGTAAAGAAAAATGATCGATTTTACACTATCAATCGATCATTATAATTTTCGCGTACGATTGCAAAGAATATAATAAATAAAAATCGATAATAATCAATAGAATGGTGGAATTCGAAAATAATGAGTAGAAATGGAATACTTAAGTAAGATTAGTTGCAATTAGTTTAACAATAATATTTATATAAAGTTTAAGAATCGTTCGTCATAATCTATAAAATCTTACTAAAATTAATTTAAGTATATCATATAATTATTTGTCACACGGCCCGGTGGCACAGTGGTTAGGTCGCCCGATCTTACATCATAAGGTTCTGAGTTCGATTCCCGGTTGGGTCACCATTTTCCGTTGGGATAAAATGAACGGAATTGCATTTCAATTCTGTCGATCGAATGCAATAACAAGGCACACACACACATACATATAAACAATTCATAGTAGGGTTGGTTGTAAGAGATTGTCATATGATAATAAACCCGCCCATTGTGAAAATTTTACAATAAAGAGTAGAAACAAACTAGAAAGAAAAAACACAGAATGATGCCAAATCTGGAATTGCGTGCTTGTGTGTGCACGTGCGCGCGCGCATATGTGCGTATGTGTATATGTATGTATCTATGTATATATAGAAATCTATCTTGCTATCTTAAAAAATATTCAAGATAGGGAGAATCTGTTCACCATGAAGTTTCTTGTCGCTTGCTAACCTTGTATGTAATTTGCTTCCCATTTTTTTACAGAGTCAACTACTGCCGTATCTGATCCATCCCTGGAGATCTTGCCATCGCAATCCACACAGAGAAAACCAGTCGGAAAGCCTCTGCTCCTCACCTGCAGACCTAACGTCGCTGAAAGCAAGCAAATCACCGATCTGCAATGGAGGGACAATCTCAACAGAACCATTTTACCTGCCGTGTAAGTAACTTCCCTATAAACTATTAAGTATAGAAACATGTAGCCAGCTGGTTGCAGCATAGCATACTAGAGTCCATGGGGTTAAGTTTGTTACTTGTTTATTTCTTGGAATGCACTCAAGGACTGAAAGTTGTTGAAGTAGCGTCGATGAATTAGATTCTTGCTGTTACTGAAGTTAAGGGGCCAGTAACATGATAGATCTTCATACAAAACACCAATGCAAATTTCTCTTGAATTAAAAGTTACAGTTCATGAAACTTAGCATTGCATTAGATCACAGTTAGGTTTGCATATAAGCTGTGCTTGTGATATATCCGAAATCGATATATCGAATAGCCCATTATCAATATATGACAACATCAGATATTAGGTAATATATCAATATATCGGAATATGGATTATTTACCGTAGTCATACACACACAGGCAGGTAAAATTATTGATGACTTCATGAAAAATATATGAAAAAATATGTACATATCCATATAAAAACGTTTCGGTAATATCCTGAAGTATAGGTACACTAAATATTTTGGAACAAGAAATATAAAGCAAAAAATACAAAAACTGTTCATGTATGTACAAAAAACAACGTAATGTTTATTATAATATTATTGCAGTCTAGAATTATACTAATTACCTATTCCTAGATAGATATATTAAAAACGACAAGGGGTGAATAAAACACAAGAAATACAACACGGAAACCACAAAATACAGACACCACATTGTAAATCCCTAATATATTTACAGCAATCATACTATCCAGTCCTCTCTTGCTTCGAATTTAAGAAAAATAACTTGGAAAGTCTTTTTCATGATAATATGTCAAGTGACATATGATGAATCACATCCCATTCAACCTACTGAGAGGCGACTGCCCCACTGTAAAAATGCGAGATCATACCCTACAAATAAAGTATATTATAATAAATACGAAACCATCTGGTTAGATGGCTCGTCTGAAAGAGTACTTAAGGGGAAAAATATTCAATTGGCCTCGAAAATAAAGTTCCCATGATGCATTCGGTCGGCAGTTTAATCTAATCTATGTTCGTGAACCCTCTGGACCAATACCTCCAATCAACGGTGAAAGGACCGAAGCTGCACTTAGAGTATGTGGAGCACATCTCCGATGATATTAGGAAGTATCAAGACTCTATCGACGATACCTCATCATGTGGACTCGATAACAGTGTTCAAAGGAACTCAGTCCCATCCTATCGGATATTATGATCAGTCCCATCCTATCGGATATATGAGAATGGCTCTGTACTGCAGGGGTGAAAAACTGCTACAATTATGCCCATTTTTAAAAAATGAGGTAGACTGAACCCAGTTAACTACCAACCCATAAGTGTAACTTCTCTTTTATGCAAATGTATGGAAAGAATAGTGGTATACTCTATTAGAAAGTACACAACATACCACCACTTACTTCCGAAGAGTAGCACAGTTTCATCCCTGGGAAATCTGTTACCACCAATCTTCTTTCCTGCGCGAACGCATCTCCACCGACATTGAAAATGCATTTGACAAGGTATCGCTGAAAAGGCTACTTGCTTAGCTGGAACACATCGGTCTATGAGGCAAGCTGCACAGCTGGATCAAGTCCTTTTTGAGTGGCCGCACATTCAAAGTGCGAATTGGCGACACTGTCTCGCATGAATACAGTGTGGTTAGTGGAGTCGTGCAAGGATCAGTGTTGGGCCCTTCACTGTTCAACTTATTCATCGCAAATCTTAAAGAAAGCATAACAGCAAGTGTGACTTTCTTCGTGAATGACACTAAACTGTTTGCAAATCCTACAATAGCAAATCTCACCAAAGACCTAGATCAAATTCTTAAATGGTCCACAATATTGTCGATGAAGCTAAATGCAGACAAATACACGGTCCTTTACATCGGAAAGAACAACATCAAACAGCAGTACTATCTAGGGCTAGTGCCATTACAAAAAGACGTAGGCATAACGATAGGGAGCGATCTGATGTGGAGTGAGCATATACCTACACAGCTAGTGAAAAAGGCCAACTCAGTTATGCACCTCATCCGCAAATCATTCCACTATATAACACCAGCCTTATTTTTGGTGTGATGTAGACCTATATTAGACAACTATTAGAGTTTGGATTCCAAATCTGGAATCCTTACGTTCAGCGCAGAGCGTCCAAGATGCCAATGGCTTTTGAAAAGCTGGAATACTCTGAAAGACTCCGCAGATTGCAACTGTCCACACTCAAGGATCGTCATATCAGGGGTGACCTCATTGAGACTTATAAGATCCTCAACAGACACCCGAGCTGACTTCAATATTTAAGCGGAATCACATACAACATATGCGAGGACTTGATTTTAAACTGGAGAAAATACGATTCCACAACAATCCTAGGAAATAATTCTTAGCCAACCAAACTGTGGACCAGTGGAACAGTTTACCTGCGGAAGTGGTTGAAGCGTATGGTGTCAACATATTTAAAAATAGTTTAGAGATGCATTTTAAAAAAATAATATAAGTGTAAAATAATAAAAATAAGTGTAAAAAAAATAAAAAGTGTAAAAAAATAATATAATAAATTCAGTCATATCTTCAATTACGGTGCCTATCTGTAAAACGTAATAATAATAATATATTAAACAATCTCAAATAAATATGAGCATTATGTCATACAATTCGGAAGCTCAAATATTGAAACCTCCATTTCGGACACTACTCGCGTGAGCACTAGATAAGCAATCATATTTATTCATTTAATTATTTATTGTTTGTTTGTTCGGTTTTCCAGGGCTGGAGGTCCTCGTCCACCAATGTACACCGAGTCGATGATGCCGGGAGACACATCTCTCGCTCTCTTCATTCCTTCGTTGACGGAAGCTATGGCTGGCGTTTACCATTGTTCAGCCAGTTACACCAATACCATCTTATTACACGCCTCTGTTACAATCGAAACAATAAGTAAGACATTTATTATCATTTTATTATTTGTGTGCTCTGATGAACCAAGCAGCTTTACTTATTAACTCGATTGATAGGTTGTATAGACATAGTAGATCAATATAAACAGTAGCTTAAATTCATATAAACAACAAAAATTGCATCGCCAACACACAAATCGCTTACACAGCATTACGTGCATTTCAAAAAACATCACTCGAGGTTGCCACAGCCGATTTCACTCGGCCTAGTATCACGTGCCGGCCGACTTAAGCCTCGGTCGCATGGGGCGAATACCTGCCTTCGAATGCAATCACCGCTAGCAAACACTCTTAGTGGGACAGGCTACTTGCTGCGAACAGGGTTACCAGATATAAAACTTAAAAGTCGTGACAAAAAGCCTGATTTGTATAAAAAAGTTCTTACATTTGCTGTTAAATCAGTATACTTTAAAAAGTGTATAATAATTAAAGACAATAAAGTTCATTTATAATAAAGACAATAAAGACCTGCTTAATAAACTTTTTTTTTTCACTTTTCTTGTTTTGTTTTACTATGAGTCATAACCCTAGTGTTCCAGCGATGCGCTACAGCAGTAGGCATTTATTTCTGCAACGTTATCTTATTATCTATCTTTTTACATTTCTCCACTGTAGTATAGAAGAGCAATCTACTTACCATATCACTATTTTAAGTTTGAAATGCTATAATAAATACAAATGGTTCTGCTGTGCAATTCACCAACCAGGGTTGGGCCCATCATAGTGTTATTATTGCTTTTCTGTGGTAGGCTTAGGACAGCTCTATTGCCACCTATAACCATTCATCTTACTACCTATTCACTCCCTCTTTTAACGAAACAGATATTTGGCCGGAAGCAAATTTCCACCGCCACCTTCCACCGCATCAAGTTAAATAGTGAATCCGTTCTGGATGACGGCATTTGCAAGATGATGCTATTTATGTAGTTTGTATTCTTGGTATTTGGGGTATATTTGATTCCCATGGTACAGTTAATCTGCCATAAGAAAACTCTTCCAAGATAGGGAGTAAAGAGGTATATATGTACGCAGGGCTATGCATCCGAGGCTTACGATGTGCTTCCGATGTTACCAAAGTACTTCTGTCGTATGATCTGGGAAGCTACGAAGCATTCCACATTATAATCCCCGGAGACAGTATACTTATAATGTTCTCTTCTGTTTCAGTTGCGATAACCTTCATCGATGCTCCTGAAAGTCAGTATCCGATCAACGGAGAGGACTACAGGGTTAGATGTAAAGTAACCGCGAGGCCGCCACCAACTGTGGATTGGTTAAAAAATGGAGAACAGGTAATTATCATCATTGTCTTAATCAGGGTTAGATAGAATGTCGAGGAACCGTTTCGATTCTTATCCCACGGTTTCAGCTTAAACATCACGGTCTTAGTATCAGTATTGATGTATGCATTCAGAATATACAATATAAACAAGTTATAATAACGCATAAAACGAATTATTGCATATTAGAATTTACAGCGATGGGCTATATTAATTTTAGTACTAATTTTCACATTGAAAAAACCTTTATACTCCTAAAGAATGCTCATTTTTTAGTGCTAAAGTCATTGGATTGTGGCATTTCATGCTTACGTAAAAAATAAAATAATTTCAGACGTCACAATCGTATAAAATGGAAGTTACCGCGTAAAATAGTAAAATTTTGAATATTTTTGCGAAATTACATTTTTTGTCATCACGGAGAGAATGATTGCAACAACATTCGTTTCTTACAATTATTCTGAGAATTACCTAGGACAGCATGTAAATATTAATTAATTTTGGCTTTCTATGCACACACTTTTTTGGAAAAAGAAAAAACATTCTGCATCTTTTCATAAATATTATTTTTTTGGTGTAATTTTTGTAATGATTTTAGTAATATTGGCCTCAAGAAATACATAAAACTACGAAATACTAGAATACTTTTATCCAAGCAAAAATACATTTTTTCAAAAAGA
>JAOPUG010000042.1:13581191-13592354 GCA_027564375.1 Micropterix facetella | reverse complement strand
ATTAATGATAAATATTTGACAATAAGACACAATTTGGAAGAAAGATAAACTATGTATAAATAAGAGCAAAAGTATATTTAAGTCGATTTCTACGTATACATATATATGTAAATGTACGTATAAAGTACAGAAGCAAAACTGAAGGTAAATCACAACAATAAAAGAAATAAATATATATTCATTTATTCAAATATATATAAGTAACCTAATATTACAGCTTGAATGCTTAGAAGCAATGCCAATGCGCTACGTACTTACACTGATATTATAATAAAATAAATAGATATTTTCAAAAAATCGTTAAAAAATAAATTTTAGAATGTTCTAATACGTTATCAAATTACACTATTTTTAATTGGAGTAGCAGTTCCGATTTCCACAGAGAAGTGTTAAAAATATAAATTTCGGAAGGTAGACTGTTCAATATTTTGATTATCCTAATAATCAGTCTGTCAATTATAATATTTGGACATTTTGTTGGCTCTCTGAATAGCAAGAGATTTCGCATCTCTGTATAGTTAACCGGCGCGCTGTATAGTTAATATCCAACCTGTCCGTCCGCCACCACACATTTGCAAAGCGGACCACGTATTGGTACATCACCAGATGTCACCAATATTGTTGGGTCGTTAGCTCTCATGGGAAGGCCTCTCGCCACATTTGCACTTATGGGTAACTGTGGTTGAGAAACGACACCACTAGCTCCACACCATCTAGGCTTTACACTTAGCGGTCGGAACCGAGTTATCAGGAGCAGTACGTAGGTGTTCGCAAAATTCAGTGACAATTTGTACCAAAGTTTTCGACATAAGATAATAGATGACCGCACACAATAAAAATGCCTTCATCTGCACAGGAAGGCTCTAAAAGCCGAGCATCTGTTAAAGGTTTTCTGTAGTTTCGTCTAACCAAATTTAATTTCTCTATGTGATTGGTAATCCCTGACTTAACCAAAATAACTTAAAACCAATAAGGTTCTCTCATCCGCATGATTGCAAAAATATCCATATACTCTATGCTTGCTCTACCTATTGGCCAGATCTTCCTCCAGGCCAAGTAAACCAGGATGTACTTGCAGCAGCCCCTGCGCGAATCAGATCAAATTTGCTGCCACCAGGTGGTGCTTCGGGTCAATTGTGGTTATCACTTGCTACAGGCGAACTCGGCCACCCCGGAGCGTTTCAAACATCTTTTCGCTATATCACCCCGGAGTGAAACACAGAGACTTGGTGGACGAAGAAAAATCTACGTAACAAGCTCCACCTTAGCTAGCGAGAGGCCAACTCCTTACCACGAGGCAGTGAGAATGTTCAAACCAATGGGGTATCCTCGTACCCACGCTACCAAATTTAGACGGATTTCTCCATCCACCAGTTTGGTTCCAGGCTCGAAGTCGCTTGCGCAACCTCTATCTGTCGTGATTATGCGGCATTCCGTCACTCGGAAATATCGCGGACCCGTGGCTTCCTTTACTCAGCAATGCTCACCGGAGATCGGGTAGGCATCGGATCGTTTTTATGGGTAAGAGACGACAGGTCGACACCTTTCCCCCGCGCCTTATAGAACATACGTTCCCAGACCCCTCCGGGTCTCAGTCAGTGACAACATGGCCGGTTTTTCCGTCTCGTGCGTCAGCTGTCCAGTTCCACCCGAGTTTCTGTCCCCAGATCCAGGCCAACCTGGTCCCTCATTCGAGGAGGCACCCGGATAGGGGCTTCCCCGCAAGTTGAGCCGGCCAAGTTGGCATGGTGACCATTATAGCCCAAACTACATGGAACCTTTATGAACCAGACTGAATCGTTAGGAGCTGGGTGCTTGGGATCACCCAGGGAGGCTGCAAACCAAATTTGGTTAAGATCGGATCACATGAAGTCTTCGAAAGGACCCACAGCATGCATCATATGCCCGTCCTATATGCTACTATATGCCCGTCCTTAGTAATACTACGGTCAGGTCAAAAACCACTTGAACAGCTGAAGTCCGGCACCGAGCGGGAGCGGGACAAAAATATGTATTACGCAGTTGTGAGAAAGAAATGGACGATCCCTTTAACGTTTGATTTCGCCACTATCATTGATAGTTTTGGAAGGAATGTGTGAGTTTTGAAGAGGGAAAAATAAACCCGGCGAAGGATTTTATTATACGAATGCTTTATAAGACTTCGTCTAAATGAGTCACCTCAATGAAGCTATTAATTAACTCGTTAAACGGTAAGAAAAGTAGCAAAATCGGTAAGGCACTTGATCAAAGGCTACCAATTTTCCCTTCGAAGGAGTCAATGTTTTTAATTAAATATTCTTATGCCTAGGTGTATGTTCTTGAGCAGAAACCATTAATTATTGTGAGTGCGGCTGGCGGACTCAATTCCAGACTGCCTCTTTGTGCGAGGCGTGTATATTCACGGTCGGAAATTAACAAGTTAATGAAAACGTTCCGAGGGCACTTCGTAAACAGGGCGTTTTCTTGATTGGAAAATAAGAATGCGTGGGTTCCATTTACAGACAGTCGATCGGTGGAAGTGGACGGCAGTATTTTGTCATCATCGAATGCGAAGTATATAATATAAATAGAAATTAGCCACTCACTCGCCTGGCTAAAACGTCGAGAAAGTCGTTTCGCCCCTGTAAATACATTTAACCCTACACACAGTTAAAGTAAAAATGTTACCATTTTTCTTTTAAAACATAACCTTACTTTGACATAATATATTGTGCACTTTGATTACATTTTGTATAGAATCTGATAACACAACACATAAAAAAATCGCTTGCGTTTTGGTAAAAGGAATCTATTTTAAAAGTTTAAATAATGACGTAATTTTTTGGGTACTGCTGCAGGTGTATCCTGGTTTCTTGGCCTGGAGGAGGATCTGACCAATAGGTAGAGCAAGCATAGCGTATATGGGTATTTTTGAAATCGTGAAGACGAGAGAAACTTTTTGGAAAAGGTTTTAAACCATTTGGGTAATGCTGCAGGTGTATACTGGTTTACTTGGCCTAGAGGAGGATCTGGCCAATAGGTAGAGCAAGCATAGCGTATATGGGTATTTTTAAAATCGTGAAACGAGAAAAACTTTTGGAATAGGTTTCAAGCCATTTGGGTGCTTCTGCATGTGTATCCTGGTTTACTTAGCCTAGAGGAGGATTTGATTAATAGGTAGAGAAATAGTAGTTACGAGAGAAAAACTTTGCATAGGTTTTAAGCCATTTTGGATAATTCTCAATCACGGGACGGGCCAAAGTCTCCGATGTATATCGCTACTTTCCAGTTATTATAATAGGCGTCGAATCCCTAGGAAATTATTTTACCAATGCTAACACAAGCCAAACTAAATAAGATGAACTTATTGTAATAGGTTTCAAGCCATTTCAGTGCTGCTGCAGGTGTATGCTGACCTGGAGGAAGGTCTGACCTATAGATAGAGCAAGCATAACATATATATGCATTTTTAGAATCGCGGTGACGATAAAAACTTGTTGTGGAATCGGTTTTTATCCATGTGGGTGCTGCTGCAGAATCTGACCAATAGATAGAGCAAGCGTAGCATATAGGCCTATTTTTGGAATCGTGGTGACAATATTAAGCGATGTGGGTGCTGATGCAGGTGTATCCTAGTTTACTTGGCCGGGAGGACGATCTGGCCAATAGGTAGATCGAGCAAAGCGTATATCGGTATTTTTGGAATCATTGTAATAAACTTATTGGAATAGGTTTTAAGCCATTTTGAATAAGTCAGCGGTTAACAATCACGGGACAGGTCAAATTTGCCGATGTATATCGCTACTTTTGCTGTTATTAAAAATTCAAACAACTGTTGCCGTCGCAATAAAACCTGCCAGAAAATCGCAATAAGAAATAAAATAATACACGAATTTCGAAACAATTTTAGTGCATCTTCAGCTTTATTTTAAGCCACTGAAGAAAGGGAATCAGTCCCAATTATAGGGGTAGGTAGTTATTTTAGCTTCCATCCTTAATATCATCTAACTCGAATTCAAGGTCGTTTAACGGCGATATTCACCAGCATCCCTAGTGTCGCTTATGTCTTTAGTATATATCAGGTGACATTACCTACCTCACTTTCTAGTCTCATTTCATATTCCGCCGTTCCATTTCTTCCAGCGATAATATTAAATGCCTGAGAGGATAAAGCGAGTGAATGCTCACCAGTCGCGTCATCTCAGTGACACACTAATCATTAACAAAATTACCGCAGGAATCGGTGGGACGTCAATTTTTGGAAGAGGAAAAAATCCCCTCGACGCTGTATTTTGACGTCAGAGATGGAAATATGAGAAATAAGCTCATTATAACCTGAGAGCGCACATCTTCGTCGAACGGTACATAGCACAATAAAAGTCAAGATAGGCGTGCCCAAAATAATCCTAGACTAGAAGACGGAAAACTTAGTCAGTGTTCGTAATTAAAAACAATTTTTCAACAAGTTTCACGTGAAGATACATCTGATCCAACTGAATTATATGGCATTAGACATTTTCAATTTCTATATAATAGTTTATATAATAGCTGGCTTAGCGAGCTAGAGATAAAGCACTAACAATAATTATACACTCTTCAGTCCATCAATTTAATCACAACTGTATTTTTGTTGCGTCCATAAAATATCAATTGTAAGAATGAAATAATATGATCTACTGAAGAGTTTACAGAAATTTCAATAATTGTGTTGTTGATTCAACTTGGGGTCTAGTCGAGTCGTACAGACCGAATCCTAATGCCCAAACCCTATCTATGGCTTAACACCTATCCGGCAGCCTCCCCGAATAGGGAAGAAACCGCTGTGCATCGAGGCTGATCTGGGGGAAGACCTCGGGCGATCCTCGATGTCTGAGTACTGGTCAGCATGCCGGCCTTTGCAACAACCTTCCTAAAGGGGGATCCTCTGTAGCCCGGTAATATGGTGACAGTGTATCCCGGTAATGCGGCATATGCACTCGGTGAAAACTTCGGATGGTTGGTTGTCTGATGCACTGGTCGGTCTGCCGTCCCTTGCTCAACATCGAATAGCCGGGGGAGTTTGGAAGCGTAATGCGACCTAAGAAAGCGGGGGTAGTTAGATACCAAAAATAAACTATCCTAAGAAACGATACGTTGGCACCCGATCTCGGGTGGCAAGCCGAGTAAAGTGCACCTCGTATCCGCGACATATTCCAGTAAGGAATTGCCGCGTACTTAAGGTAGAAAACCACGCAAGCGACTGCAAGCCTGTTGCCGGATGGGAGGTAGGAGAAATCTGACCACATCCGGGAGTGAGGGCGCGAGGATGCCTCACTGGGTTCGACAATTTCTAGTGCCTTGCGCTGAGGAGTTGGATGCTCACGGGCAGTGGCGTAACTGGATTGTGGATATGTATTGTCCGAATTCTGGACGTTTCATCTCCCCGATATAATGATAAAGTTTGTTGAAACGACTAGGGGTGACGGGTTCGCCCGAGTATAGTCTTACATCCAAAGTTGTTGATTCAACTTTAGAGAAAATTGAGATATTGTGAGGGAGTATTCTTCAATTTCCTTTATCATTTGTTAGAATAGTTAGAAAAACAGTCCATGGGGCTACGTTAGATCTTATTATTCTACCACCATATTTAATCATTCAAAAATATATCCTAATATACACACAATATTCCGTGACACTTAGAAATATAATGATTTTGCCCCTGTAAACCAATCTTAACTTTTCTCTGTGAATATATTATTATACTCCGTCAAAATGAATTGCTTTTTCTTTATCGACAATAAATGCGATTCGAGGGAAATATCGCGTATCTCTTGGCGAATATTCTGACGTTAAATATGAGATACAATAGAATCAGTAGTAAGGATGCATGAACAAAATAGATATTTATGTATTTAAAAAAAAGTGAAAACGTTCTCTCGTGATCCCATATTGCTGAATGTAATTAAGTTGATAAACATATCATGTTATCAAATATTACCAATAATAGACATTTTCAAATTCTCACAATTTTCTTGATGAAATATATTCATAAAGCATTGGAAAAATATGGATTTTGTTAATCTCTAATTGAAAATGATTTACTGTTATTACAACAAGAATTATACACTAATGTGACTATGAGATTTTCCGCGCCACGGTGTATTTCTATAGTGGCATCGCTATCGTCGACCAGTGTCGCGCTGCGACATGAACGCCTGACCAAGGTTTTAGTCTGAATGCGAATTTAAATGACATCGATAGATCAGATTATCCAACGCGAAAAGTTGAGAGCGGCGTGTTGTTTTTGATTCACAAAGTTTGGTCCCAAGGCGGAAAGTTTTCGTCAAACGCGGCGTCTGAGAATCCCGATACGCGAAGGGCTCCGTGCCCCAACTCTCAAGTATATCCCTCTGAATTAGGACGACAGATTTTCAAAGTCGATATAAATAGGCAAGCATTGCTTACTCAGCAGCAGGATGTTTTAATAAGTTGCCGCTTGAAATTGGATTGATTTTATTTTTTTGAGTTTAAGAAGTACTTTTTTTATATTTTATTTATTTGTTATGGACAAAAAAAGGCTGTTGATTAATTTATTTGTTTATATTATTCCTTATTATCCTAGTTCAAAAGATTTAGGGAAGGGTACCAACCGTGACTCCTGTAAAGTCCGAAATTCGATCTATTTGATGGGCGCCTCAAGCGTTCAACAACCAACTATATCCATATAATCAGAAGTGCTCGTAAACAGTTACAGATGACGCAATTTGTTTGGAGACGACTGATAACATTACTTACTTTGGCTGCAATTTTAACGGCAAGTGGGATATGAGTAAAAAGGTTAAATTTCCCATTAAAAAATCTAGAAGTGTCTAGTAAAATCTAGAAAAATCTTTAACATGCGAAAAAAAATATCAACCTACGACCAAACATCAGACATCTAAGATGATCTATATCCTCAATATTATTATATTCGATAGAAAGCTGGATACTTTCAGATACTCGGTTAGAAAAGCTTGAAGCAAGAGCGCAGCCAGGTACGGGCAGGGGTGGGGACAGCTGCCCCCCCCCCCTAGCAGCGGAGGCGATAATATTCTTTCATGTAACAAAAAACGCAATCTTAATTTCGTTAGAAAATGACCTCGAACTTTCCTGAAGAACCTCGAAAATTACTCTTAGTTTAATCAAATAAATGTTTTTTTTAATAAGGGTTTTTGTGGCGTCTCTTGCCCCCCCCCCCTGAGTCCTGGATACGCCCTAGGCGTGAAGCTTTCTAAATGTGAGTATATAATACAGAGGATTGTATGATGCATATGCTGGGTAGACAGTCAAGAATAAAGATGTTATATAATGTTTAAGACTTAATCTTTTTGCACTTGATGTTTGGACAATGTAAATAAAATTAATATAATGCATTACGATAATACAAAACGATGCCTTCTAATTTATATACCCCAAATGTTACTAAATAAAAATAATAATAATAAAATTATAAAGCAATAATAGTCAATAGTCCTTTGCTAGAAAATTGTAATCGAATTATCCTGACATGATATTTGAAATTTATCTGACTTAAATACCCGGAATATTATGTTTAAATTAGAGTTTTAGGTGCACGATGTGATTTCATGCCGTATGGATACATGATATACTTTTTTACATTTTATGTACAAATTGTTATTATTTGGAAATCAATAAATTCTATTCTATTCTATTCTTGAACACAGAAATATCGAGGACAATAAAGATCCGTAAACTCGAAATTTTCGCTCGTATCAAGCGTTATCTCAAAAAATAGAACATCTAATAATTCAAGGAAAAACAGCCAGAAGAAAAGATCCGAAACGAACACATTATTTGCTCCGTAAGCTAAGGAACCGATTTCAGAAATCTACTTGCTTCGAACGGCGGCCAATCAATCTCTAATAACCAATACGATAGCCAACGTTCGGTGGTATACATGGGACCAGTAGATAAATATCAGAGTTCAGTCCGGAGCAAAAATCTAGAAAATTAATATTTGTCTCCCAAAAACAAATGCGGCTCTGCGGCAGCTCGCTTGGTGGGGTAGCTTTGAAGATGTAATCTTAATGTGATACCGTTTGTGTGCAGTTGTTAAATTGTATGTACCATTGCCATGCGGGTTGATATTTTTGAAATATACTGACTTGGACTGAAAGGGACTTTTTTATCGCTATTGTGAAAATTGTTAAGCTGGCGCTGTGCAAAGGGATTTATTTTTCATTTGTGTCTCCGTAAAAATGGGCATGTTTCTAGAAAATAAATCATTAGAAAAAAATTGTCCCGAGTGAAAACACTGCATTTATTTATTTATTGATTATCAAAAGTATATTTTCTAGTACAAAAACATATTTTCGATAATGTTCATAATTTTTTTCATTTTCAATTTCAGATTATGTAGAATTTAGTCGATAGGAATATCAGCAATTATACCGCTGCTGCGGACTAAGCGAAATACTTATTAAAAAGCTGACAGCTCTTAGTTTTTAATGTTTTTTGAATGAAATTTTTGGAACAATTTTTTGAATAATGTTTTTTGAAGAACTTACTATAACGTTAGTTCCAATACAGGGTCTTTGTTAGGTTACAGCAGACATGTTGCTAAAACAACATCTGTCAAATTTATTGTTAATTATTCAGTAGTGTATGGTAAATTACTGTGGAAGATTATATCGTTGAACAACGTCTGCAAATCATCAAATTTGATTTTCATAATCAAAATGGAAGTTGACTCAAATTTCGCCAAAAAATCATCTTAACCGACGCCCCATTTTTGGATAAATGGGTTTGTGAAAAAGCAAAATGGTGAGACTTGGGGCAATACAAATCTACATGATATACTACAGCATTAAATACATTTCAAAAAGTCACTGTTTGATGCGCATTTTGGTCTGGCATAATCATCGTACCGTACTTCTTGGCCAACGAAACTGGCCTATACCATAACTATCAACGGCTAGCACTACAGGCCGATTATAAGTATTCTCTTGGTATTAGGAAGCCGAAGCAGAGTTCTATTGGATACAATTTCGATCTAAATATGTTAAATTCCCCTTATGCCAGTCCCCCTACTACTCTAGGACTATCTGAGAAGGCGGCTGCTATAGATGCCTCAGCAGAGAAACTAGACCTGACACTCCCCCATTTAACTTCATACTTACTAATGTATGCGAAGTAAGACGCATTATTAAAAGCATCACATCCAAATCAACTGGATGCGATGATCTCAATGTCCTAATTCTTCCTATTCTTGAGGCAGTGCTTCCCACTGTTACTTTATCTTCTTAAGACTACTGTTACATCATTAACTTTTCGATTACTGATGGATGTGTTCCCTGTGTCTGGAAACAAGCTGAAGTCATTCATTTGCTTAAATTATCCGCCCCGCAAATAGCCAAAGATTTTCGCCCAATCCCTATATTTCCATTTTTTTCAAAAGTGTTGGAATGCGTTGTCCACGCGCAACTCAGTCATTTCCTTAATTCATATAATCTGCTCGATTCTTTTCAGTCGACCAGGCCATAGCACCACTACAGCCCTAGTCAAGGTCACCGACGATGTTAGATGCGCTATGAATGATAGGAAACTCACTATTCTCTCACTGTTTGATTTTAGTAGCACATTTGATTCCGTTGATTTTGCTGTTGGAACGGTTACGTCATCTTAATATTTCTGAGAAAGTATTAAATGGTTTGCTTCGTATCTGTGTGGGTGAATACAGTGCGTGAAATCATCTGACTCCAATTCTGATTTGATGAAACTAATTGTAGACGTCCAGCAAGGAGAGGTTCTGTCTCCCCTACTTTTCTCAATCTTTATCAATCCGATTTTAAAAGGCTTAACCTCATCGTACCATCTCTACGCGTACGACTTACAATTATATATCCATTCCAGAACCGACCCCATTATCTAGGCTGTTTGCAATATGACCACAAATCTGCGCCATATATCTGCTTGGGCTAACAACCATTGAGGCCTATTCTCTAGGTACGTACGCCGCGTATTTTCTATTTCTTGTATTGGTATTATGACATGTATGTGAAACGTCACCGTTCGGCAGCCGTGGTGTTCATGGTAGTGGTTTTGAGGAATCAGAAGTTAAATTCATTTTTTAACAGCACAGCCGTGTACAGGTAGTCATATGCGTATAAGCAGACGTACGCGTATAAGCAGGCGTGGTTGAAGAATTAGCCCCATTGTATAGTTAGTAATTCTGCTAAATCCCAAGCTATTGTTTTTGGCAGTCATAAACTATTACCATCGTTTGATCTCTCTCTCTCTCTCTCTCTCTCTCTCTCTTGCCCCCTCTGAAAATTAATGATAACGTCATCGTGTATGCAAAGGTAGTTAAAAAGCTAGGTGTACCTACTTACCGACGAAAATCTTTCATGGTAGGCGCACACTAATCAAATTAGTAAACGTCTCTTTCACGGCTTCCACAGTCAACGACGTTTGCAGAAATTCCTCTCAGCGAGTGTCAAGTAAACCATTGCTAAATCATTGCTTCTTCCGATTTTAAACTACTCTAACGTTTGTTATTTGGATGCTAATGAGCGAATCTTGGATAAACTTGAGCGCCTACAAAACGCTTGTCTAATGTATATATTTGATCTACAGAAATTTGACAATATCAGCATATTCCACAACAAACTTCAATGGCCATTAATACGTGATTGCATGAATATGCATATCCTGTACCTGCTATTAAATATTTTATACAACCCAACGTCGCCTCATATCTGAAGAACAAATTTAAATTCCTAGGAAGTCAGTCCTCCTTCGGCCCCAGCAGGATAACACTCTTGCGATTCCCACCCATCACTCGTCATTCTACTCCAACTTTTTTGCTGTGCATGCCGTACGACTATGGAATAGACTTCCCAAAACGGTTAGAAGTGCAAAATCGTTCTACTCCTTTAAAGTCGCATCGAAAATACACTTTTTATCCCAAAAATATTATATATTCCTCCCACTCCCCTCCCTCCTCTCCACTTTCCTTGTGTCGGACATAAATTGTCACCTTATCGTACATAGTAATTAAATACATAAATGTACCTACTTTTATTTATTTATTATTTATTACGTTAGATGTACTTATTTTTTTATTATTATTTAATTATGTATGCTTCATTAATTTTTATTTTATATATTACATTAATTTCATATTTCATATTATTCTATTAATTT
>JAOPUG010000042.1:13321318-13334272 GCA_027564375.1 Micropterix facetella | reverse complement strand
TTTCTGAAAAAAATAAATAAAAGTTGTCACTATTTTGTATTTTACATTTTTCTTGGAATCTATAGGTGCAAACAACTCGAAACTATATTGGTAATATGTAAGAAATACATGATTAAAGCGTAATGAAGCTATATTTTTTATTCTATTCATTTATTCATTATAATCATTCAAAAAACCAAAAAATATATTATTTGTCACATGCGATTTCAAAAACAGAGTAACTATGCACAAGCAATAATAATCTTTCGGCGTTTTGCGCCCCGCTGGTGATTCGCTTGCCGTAAAAATGAGATCTCCGCGCAAGCAATAATAAGCTTTAGGTATATTGTGGAAAGCTAGTGTTTTCCTTAGCACCTCATTGCGCTTTATTTAGCTAACAGCGGCCTCGTTGAGCAAGAAGTGAAATGGAGGAAAATTTTCTGAAATTTTCCTTAAACTCATAAGGGAATAAATAGTACCTAGTATCTATTTTTAATTGGAATATTTTGCTACTTAAGGTAATTAAATATAACATATTTACAATTTTCTGATGTATATTTAGAAAATCAAGCAATCAGAATTATTGCAAAGGCAGATATCAAAGAGTCGTTCAGGTCGCTATTTAAACGTCTAAATATTTTAACGTTAACTTCTCTTTACTAGCACAAGTTACTGGTACGTTTTTACACAAAGAAAGACAATATGAAAAGAAGGAATGACGTGCATAATGTTGATACTATATGCAAAAATATTTACAATATTCCATTCACCAAAATCAGCGTCTATATGCATAGTCAAGAATATTATGATAAAAAATATTTCAAAGTAACTAAATGTTCGTCAATTCAATAACATCCATAATAATATGGATGTAGCGATTTTAAAATGGTTTCTTGAATATAGCGATATTGTAATATGTTATAATACGTAATGGCTAGCGCGCGGGAACCGCTGCCGGTGCAGTAGCAGGCATGTAGTATTCTCTGGCTAGCGGTTGACTCTGTTGAATGTGTATCGACTGATTGTATATCTTCTGCCTGCCGGGGAATCGCAGTCGGCTTATATAGGGCAGCGCGAAGCCTTGATGGAGGGGTTGAATGACGCATATCGCATCTTGAAGCTTGTGACCATATTTGGTCATATTGAGTGGATTTCTCGGTACAGTCCATATTTGATACTTGGGTCGATTCTTGGAGGTGTTTGTCAGGCTAGTCCTGTAGCTATTTGTGAAACTTGCAGTGTCGAATCCGTGGTATAATTTCTAATATAATTGTCGAACGCCTACATGTCCATCCCGTATTCCATAGATAACATCATTTTACGTACCACCACGAGAGGTTCGTTATCCTCGTACGTTCGAAGTCCCTTACATATGTACTAGATATGCCCAAAACTCCATCTACTGCCTAATGTCCATTTATAATAGTCGATTCCAGTATATCACTAACGCGTTCAAACACACAAAATATATTTAAGTATGTACTCAAATATTTACTATTATATTAATATTTTTCTTATATTTTGTACTGTATATAACAATGTAAAATATCAACAAGTCACCATCCCTCCCTTTTCCTTCTCTCATCTCTTTTTATAGGCACTATGCTTAATGGAGACCTAATTAACTAATCACTTAATATGCATTGTAATTCAAAGAAACTACTACGAAAAACATGTCATCCGCCATAAATACTGTATTCCAAATGTAATTGTATTATGTTTGTAGCACAGTATGTTTTGCTTAATACATAAATGAATAAATATTATAAGTAATATTATTACGGTATTTAATTTATTGATCAATTTAGTTGTTTATTTATTTATTTGTTATTTTATATTAGTAATTTGAGTCATTAGTTAGCTATCCATTTACATACATCTTGCCTAGTTTTTAAGAATAAATAAGAAATTAGAATAAAAGTAAGAAAAAAAGGTTCTAAAATCGAGTCATTATGATTTAAATATACCCTAGAACAATATCATTTAAATATACCTGGTGGGGTGATACAATCCATAGAAATACAGTCTAATGTGCTTCGCGAAAAATGTGGACAAATATTCATTCTCTATTTTGCCAAAATTGTATCTTTTAATGGATAATTTTATAAAATATAAAAAAAAAAAGTAAACACGGAGATAAGTTGGATCGAGTCGTGTAAGAATGTTTATATTCTTAGAAGCTAAATAGTATACGCTGTATTTGATTTAATTTTGGTCCTTTTATATTGAAATGCTATGCGATACTTTTTGACCCGTCCGTAGTATTACGTAGTACGGACTATAGTTGGATGCATGCTGTGCGTTTGTCCGTCCGTCCTAGGACTTTCCGTGGTCCGATCTTAACCAAATTTGGTATGCAGCCTCCCTGGGTGACCCCAAGCACCACTCGATGGCAGCAAATTCGATCCGAGTCGTGCAGGTGCATCCTGACTTAATTAACCTGGAGCAGGATCTGACAAATAAGTAGGGCAAGCATAGCGTATATGGATTTTTTTGGAATCATTGTGACGAGAGAAACTTATTGGCATAGATTTTAAGCCAAAGATGGGCCAAAGTTGCCGATGTATATTGCTATTGCTACTTTTCATCTTATTATTATCAAATTGACTACCTTATCGCACCTTTTCCCAATTTACGCATGTGCTATTGAGTTTCCTTACCCCTTAACGAAACCGTAAATTATTCTAGGAATGCATCTTAAGTGTTTTCCTCGTTACCGAGATCAAACGGCGAATTCAAGTACAAGCACAGTCAAAGGTTTCATATAGGTGATAGAATAAGCTAGTATTCGGTGGCATTGAATTAAGCAGGGTTGTTAAGATGTGAAAATTAACCGTAACCAAGCAATATAAACTGCAAAAAACGAAACATGCAATATGAGACTAAAATTATAATTAAAACTGGAATTAATCATCTTGAGATTAAAATAATAATTAAAAACAATAATAATAAATTAAGTTTAATAAAGAAATAAAATTATTAATTTTACAAGTTGAATAATTAATATACAAATTCATATACTTGTAAATAATTTATTGCTAAATATCGGCAAGACTAACTGGCTCACAAAGTGGTAAAAACACAGAATATTGTGTAAAATCATAAAACTTTCTACAGAAAATGTTAAGTTTAAATCAGAAGTTTTATTTCTAAGTGGACTCCGCATAGAAAAATTGAATATTCGCCATTAGAAAAACTAGATAATTATGTGGATTAAAATCGCTAGATTTGCATACTACGCATATTAAATTGTATGTAGTCCAATTCTGGGACAATGTTGTAGATAAAAATCGAGTATTTATCATCCAGAAAATAGCAGTGCGATCGATTATTGGCGAACCTGCTCGTAGCTCATGTCTGCCTTATTTAAAGAGCTCGAAATACTTACTTTTCCATCGCTATATATTTTGGAGAATTTACAGCAGATATACCCAAACTTGTATTCCTCGTAGACCACTTGCCGATATTTTTTTATTTTCCGTAGCCCCCTGCCTGCCTAATATTGAAATGTCAATATTAGATGCTTTCTTGACAGCTAACACAGTGCTGCTCATTTTCCTAGTGTACAATTGATGATGTACAATTTGTATTCATACCTTTATTGAAATCCACGACCTTGAAGTACGAAGCATTAGAGAAAACCACACATAACTGCAGAAGTAGAACTATCTCGCTTGCTCATTCATTTGAGCCGTCTATTCTACTCGATTGCAGACACCTTTAAAGCGGCAACACGTTCGGATCTTCCCTCGCTATTCATATGGGTGGGCCTCCTCGATCAACTAGTGATGCAATTTACGTTGAGTGATGATTTACGTACGAGTTTTTCTCGCTGACATTGACCCCCTGCAAGTCGAAAACGACCCCTGGGGTACATATAGACCACTTTGGGAATCACTGATTACAGTATGCAGATGATAACAACCTGATTAGAGGATCCGGCATCCATTGTCATAATAGACAACGTAAAATGATAATTCGGCCTATCAAACACAGACTAGCCAAAATAGATATAATTTTGTTTTTTAATATAGTTAGATTTCTAATTAATTGCCTTCACTCAGAACATCAAGAAACTAAATGATTTTAAATCGCTGATGTAATAAAATTGCTATAAATAAAATGATAATTAAAAAGGAATAATATAATATAAAACAATATTTACATACCGATAGTTAATATTAATCTACTTCCCACATGTACTGGACGATGATTAGTTTTATTATGAGTATAATATTACTGTCGTTTTAGTAAGCTTCTGGCCTAGAATTATATGACTTAATTTCTTTATTTTAAACCCTTTGATTTAATTATTTAAAATACAGTTGTAATGTAAGTCGTATTACTGTTATTTTATTACTTAGGAAAATTAATTCCATTTTATTTTGATTTATGTGTTTATAAGTAAGTATTGTCGTCTGCGTTTAAAATGCGTACTTATTAATGTTAAGTCAGTTTAAGTACTTACCTGGTAGATCGGGTAAACTCATGAACCAAAACAAATATATTTCTATATGACTTACCTGATGAGACGTACCTATAAATATATTACAATAAAATATATCACTCATTATTACTTCAGGGTATCCAAAACGGATAGCGACAGTATAACAGCAAAAGTTAAAATAATATAGTCTTACCAGACAATCGTGATACAAGTGCATAGATGACATTTTTAAATCCGCCGTTGGCACCCCGCACGAACTTTTTTAATGTCGATTACGATTATAATGTCGTATAATGTTACGATTTATAATGTCAAACAACCGCAATAGCCTTCGATTTCATACCCACATGAACTGTCTAATTTTTTATTGGATGATCGGGGTTTTCCCTGATGTCCCTATCCTTAGAAATGATCAGTTGGCCACTCGATCTCAAGTTATATTTACGGGCAAGATACACTTCGGATCCGCGATAAATTAGAGTTACGAATTACCACTTACATCAAGTAGACCGCGCGAGCGAATCTGTGACCAGACTGGAGTATGGATGGATCCGTCCAAATCTGGTATTCAGGGGGTGAATTTGCCCGCTGGGTGGCAATTCCCAGTGCCTCACCGTAAGTCGCTGGACTCTGGCTCCCAAAGTCTTTGTGTCTCATCCTAAGAGAAAAGGGACGATCAATATCGTTATAACTTCCTTGGTTGGTGGGTTCGCTAGTTGTATTGCCCGTAACTCGAATTTATCGCGTATCCGAGGCGTCCTTTGCCCATCAATATCATTCGGGAGCGGGTGGTCAAAGGGTCGTTTCTAAGGATAGGTGGCATCAGATCAACATCTACATCCGCTGTCATAGCAAAAATACATTTCCAGATTCCTCTGGTTATTTGTTGATTGAGCAGCGTGGCTGCCAAACCGTTCAGTGTATCAACCGCCCGAGTTTAAGCTGCAGTTTACAGACCAATGACAGTGGTCACGTCGGCCTTTCCAAGTTAAGTCCCTCTTCGAGAAGGTTACCAGATAAGAGCTGAATCGCGAATTGGGCCGAACATAGATCGAATAAAAAGTTCGTCAGGCCCAGCTGCACGTTAGGTAGCTTCTGAAATAATGTTCTCGTCATACTAACATTTTAACGTGCCTTCTGTAAAGAAGTACATCCCTGAGTTAGCACCTCGTCACGTTGCTGTCGACCGCCAACCGGCGCGGGCGACTCAATCCATGAGCACCCTCAACTCGCTTTCAGGAATTCTCCCCTTTTTCCCTCAGGCGTGGGAGACTTGTGAATTGGTGCGCAATTCGGCACTTACCCCGCGCCCACCGAAGCGCTTTCTTTGCCGCATAATCAACTCCGGTTTCCTTTGCCGTTCGACAGGTCTTTTCGATAATTAGCAAACGCTTTATTCTGTTTTATACTCCAGCACTGTAAATGTTGTTCTTTTGCCGCTTTTGTGGAAGTTCAGAAACAGTTTCGCAAGTCTTTGAATTCCCGATGGAGCGTGAAACGACTCTATTCAAAATTTTAATATCAATGTTTTATTTTATTTCTGGAAGTTGGTCTTTGGCGCGTCCTCCCAGGGCCGTGCCGTGCATAAACAAAAATATCGTAATATAATTAGAAGCATAAAATAATTCAACATTTTGGTCTATGTGGTTTTCCGATATTGATGTGGATAGGTGTCAAAGATATGGGCGAACTTGCCATCCCAGGGAGTTATCACGACTTTGTTGTGTTGTCTCCCGTGAGACGAACGCAGAGACTTTGGCATACACAATACATTAACCACATTGCAGCCAAACTACATTAACAGCCCAATAAGAGCCCAACGCCTTACCGCAAGGCACTGGGAAATGCCACCCAGCGGGCTTACTCGCAGCCTTACTAATAGATTTGGACGGATTTCTCCATCCTCCAGAGTAGTGACAGATTCGATGTCGCTTGCGCGGCCTCTACCTGATGTTAGCGGTATTTCTTAACTCGAAGTTATTGTGGATCCGAGGCGTCCTTTGCCCGTCGAGTTCAGCCGGGATCGGGTCGCCAACCAATCGTTTCTATCAACTTTAACGATAAGTGACACTGGTCAACTCCTACTCCCGCATCATAAGAAACGTACGTTTCCAGACTCCGCAGGTTATTCACCGGGGTTCGAAATCTATTGGCTGACGTCGCACGGTGCGCAAACTGCCCAGTTCCGCTCGAGGTGTTCCCCCGGATTAGAAACTCCGATCCCAACTGTCTACGACTGCAGTTTACAACCACAGGCAGAGTTCACAGCGGCCCTTCCAGATTAGTCCCTCTTCGAGAAGGCTACAGGATGGGAGCTGAATCGTGAGTTCGTGAGGGATACCGATATTGATGTATACGAATCAGTGCAATCAAGAAAATGTTTATTTAAATGTAAGTGGTGTCTTTAAAAATGTGAAGTGTTTAAACTGTGATTTGTGATACATATATCTACATTTATTAACAAAGATTTAACTAAGTACGGACCTTCAGTATTGGCGTTCGACCACAAATGACCTATTACCATATATAACTCCAGTACATAAAACTTCTTTCAGTTTACATTCTTTCCAAAACTGTACATTTTATTTTTAAATATTATTACAAATGGATAGAATTTCTATAAACGCAAAAGGATTTGTCCGCTTCGCTTGTGGTTATTTTCTGTCCCTTTTAAAGCCATGTACTTATCCAATGTCCCTTCATATTTTTTCTTCAATTTTGCGCCACTAACGCTTTCAATTTTCTCAATATTTTGTCCCCTTTTCATGTTAGGATGCAAAGGTTATTTCTTTGATCCGCATAAATTGAGGAGAAAATATTACTACGTCGGTGAATTCCATAACTCTATTTATAGAATTCGCATACATAGAAGTTTAATACAGAAGATAGAATGAAACTTGCCTGGTCGATATTTCACTTCGCGATTTTATTAAACTGCTTGTAGGTTCTCCACACCTATTACTCGATCCTGAGGCATTCGAAGACGGCCCATAGACCATCATGGTCCGGCTCTTTCTAGTACTTGGGCCTGCGGCTCTTGTGGACCAATTTTTTACTTAGTGCTCGGGCCTGCGGCCCTCGTGGGTCGGGTATTCGACCCTCAAAAACGGTCCTTCGGCCCACAAACAACTGCTAGACATTACATATAATATTCACTATTCAAAATCAGTTTTTATCTATAGCCCTGTAACAGCTAGAGCGAATTTGATCTAACAAACTGTGTTATTCTAAAGTCTTTCCATTGTATTTATTCAATATCACCTAGTTTTGTCACATTTTTTCACGCTAGTCAGTTTAACTGGAATGACTTCAGTTTATTCGGTTTATCAGTTATTTGTGTTTTTGTCGTTTGTTAATAGTTTGGATAGTTTCGTTTACGCAATCAGTGCCCGTTACGGACTTAATATTACCACGAATAAACGCACCGTGTGTTATTTACGTGCTGGTAATTTCGACCTTAAGAACGAGCCCTCTGGAAGACCGGAAAGTAATGATTGATAATGATGAATTAAGGACGATAGTAGAAACGGATCTGTCTCAAAATACGGCTAATACAGCAGTAACTTTCAAGTGACAAAACAATATTGAATAATTTGAGTAAATTCGGCAAGGTAAAGAATCTCGATAGTGGGTACCGTATAAGCTAAATGAATTCCAGCTGCAACAGAGCCGATACTGAAAGGGAGGTATTCTTAATCAGATTGAATATTGAATTGAACACTCATCATGACAAGCGATGATGAGTGTGATTCTTTAATGCTTGTAAGTGTCTGCGAAGAGCGCCAATGTCGTTTGTGTAGACACCATATAGCGCCGGCGATAGGCAGCTTGCCACTTGTATCGTTTCTCTACCCGAACTTTAAATGCAAAGTTGCAACACGGCGTCTATCCCCACCAATCTACCCTGGAAGCGCTTCCTTCATGTTTTGAGATACATTCTGTTGCAGGTTAATTATAGAAATTGACGACCAAATTACTTTCCCGGCTAACACTGGAAGGGAAATTATTGTGATCGTGCGAGAAAATTATTTTTAGATATTGACGGATATATCCGTTTTGAGGTCCCCCAAGACGATTACGATTAAGACTATTTTCAGTGTCTATATGTCTGCTTTCTGGATATAAGTGTGTCTGTGTGTAATGTCTCATGATAACTGTCAAGCTTTTTGAATCGATTGAGTTGACAATTAGTATATAGTCATATTATCACCCTGGAACGCACCCATTAGTTTTTGGCTGAAATGTCACTGTCAAAAAATGACAGGTCATATCTTACAGAATTTGATTTGCGTTATGTCATCTGAAAGGCCTTGAAAAACTATATTCAAGACAGTTGAAAGTATTTCTCCAACCGGTTACGTAAAAAAAATCTAGTTAAAATTAGTATATAGTCATAGTCTCACCCTGGAACGCACCCATTAGTTTTTGACTGTCATATATCAAGCAGAAGTGTCACTGTCAAAAAATGAGGGAAGCCATATCTTACAGAATTTGATTTGCGTTATGTCATTTGACAGGCCTTGAGAAACTATATTCAAGACAGTTGAAAGTATTTCTCCAACCTGTCACTAGTTTAAAAAATCTATTGTGTGCGACACAAAAAATTTCCAGCGGTATCCGTCGACGAAGGTATTGATTCCAAGTTGATCGGTTGGGAACTATAAAAGATCAGGACGGTAGGTATGGAAAACCTCTGGATATGTCAAAATTTTAGAATTTGACAGAAGTAACAACTTGTTTGAAAATTCCAATGCGATAATGTAAAAACTGCAAAATTTCAAGGTGACGACATTTATAAAAGTCAAAATTCTTTCGTCGATGGATACCGCCGGGAAAATTTTATGTCGTCCACAACATATTTTTTTTACATATAACAATAGAGGAAAAACTAAAGGATACATACTAGTAGTAAATTACATAAAATAAGACATACTAGTAGTAAATTACATAAAAGTATTAAATAGCCGCTGTGAAAATTGGGTGGACATGGAGGGAAATTTCGAAAAGCCCATCTAGAAAGAGGACACCTGTGAGGGACCTTACGTTACATAGACATAAATACAGCAAAGGCAATCCTATGAAAGAGAAAACAAAACCGTAAGCGTCACTCTTTAATCGCCGACCTCCGGAGCAGGTGCATCAATCTACCTCAGCTCATGTAACATGCCACTCAGTGAGTGACAAACTTTCGAACAATCCACACTACCGATCAGCTTGGTGAGTATATCTAGTAAGGTTAGAAACCTACTGAGGTAGCCACCGACCGCTTCCAGGAGTTTCATCCTGGCGACCAATAGAACTGTACGCGACCACAGAATATGCTCCGCGGGTTGGAAACCATTACCACAGAGACAGTAAGTGTCGTCAGCCACCTTACTCGCCAGACCTTGCTCTAACAGTTTTTCAGAATTTGGATATTTTTTACGAGGCAAAAAATCAACCCCGAAGAGGCAGTGAAACACGCATTCAAAGCATTCATTAATTCTTGTCGACGAGAATTCTCAGCAGTGGCATAACCAAATTCAATATATCGATTAATTAAATAGTTATATTTCATACAAGATGTCTTCATAAATAATTAAAGGTATCACCACACGGATATTCATCGTATGTGACAACAATAGTTTAACATTACTAGCTAGTTCTACGCTCGTAGCATCGTTAGCTACGCATTGAATTATATGTAGCAGCTACGCCGACATAAAGGAACGCACTGCAACAGACTACTGTACTGACACAAATTACTGTACGCATATTTTTAGTAACCGCTGTAACAGTCATCATTTTCCGCTGCATTCTTCATGCATTAAACAGGATACTTCCTCATCAAAGCCTGTATCTGTATCTATATCTGTATATTTCTCTCGCTCGACTATTTTCAAGTGCTATAAAAGCTGCGTATTGCCAATCCCACTGAGTCGTAAAACGCAAATCATTGGAATGATATTGCTCGAATATTATGATTTCTTCTAAGTCACAGTCTTGAAATATTGATGTATGACATGAAAGGGTGTATGGTCGGTATTTTGTGAAGGAAAAAAATAGAGTTGCTACGCGAATTGACATCGGCCGTGGCAGAAACATTTGATGTGACATTTATTGGCAAGCCTGGACGATATTTGAGAAACAGAAGGGTGGCCATAAATTATGAAGTCTCATGTTTAATTTGTTCAAAAAATCGTGATTTCAAATCAAAATAAACGGCCCTACCCGATGTCATAGTGGTTAAGTCGCCTGATCTTACATTGTAATGTTCCGGGTTCGATTATCGACTGGGTCATCATTTTCCGATGCGATAAAATTAACAGATTTGCATTTCAATTCTGGCGATCGAATGCAATAACAAGCTACACATTTACACGCATATTACATGCACTTGCATTACATTACACGCATATTACATATAACCACTTCATAATAAGGTTGGTTGTAAGAGATTGTCGTATAATAATAAAACCTCCCATTGTGAAATTTCACAACACAGGATAGAAACAAATAAATAAACAATGATTTAACAGTTCAAAATGAGGAAAAATAATTTGTCTTTTCTTTTGCGTTAAATGACTTTCCTGTCCTTTCTTTCGTTTCACATATATTAAATAAGTGAGGTGCAATATTATTAGTTGTATTTCTAAATTACCTTATTTTATTATTTGTTTTTTTTAACTGGTGTAATATAGAAAGTCTTATTAAGTATTTTGATTTTAGTCAGTCTTTTTAAGTTTGATGTAGCTGTCCAGTCTGTTTATTTTAATAATAATGTTTTTCGCATACACAACACTGTTTGATAGTCCGGTTCAATCATCCACATTTCTGGTAAAAAGAAAATGTTTCTGTGGATTCATCGGTACACTTGTCCGCGACAGCTACAAGTATTTTCTCTACGATGTGATTTTTTTATAAAATGTATGCATTTATTTAATATTAGGGTAGCTGAAGCAACTAGAAAGTATCATGTCGATCTCGATCAAGTCCCCTCGCTTTCTGCGTTCCTTCAATGTTGGGAGTCGTGGGGTGCATAGCTTTTTCTGGCAAATGGACTATCAGTAGCCGCAGTAGCTTTGAGAAGCGTATCTGCACACTCTCAAGCAGGTTAATATCCTTCACAAAGTAAGTACTCCGAATCTAACGACCAATTTCCAATAGCGGCCAAACACAGGACTTATACGCGCTAATCATCAAGTCTACATTAAGGACACTTTAATTAGATATATTAGAGCGTTTGCCCATCTACATTAGATATGTACTTTTCCAATATTAGATCAGATAATGTTAATGTTGTAATAACTTTTAGTTCGTTCAACTTCTTGAGGTTGCAGTACCACTTTTGTAAAACATGGCACACTTGTCCTTATTAGGGGGGTCATATTTATTATTTTATTTATTTAATTTTAGTAAAGTACATTTTAACATTCTACATGGTTAAATTTCTAAAGCCACTTTTAGGACGTATTAATTACAACAAATTGAGAAATATGTTCCGGCCAGTGTCGCCCAACTAAGGCTAGGCTTGTTCTTGGGCAGGCACTTGTTGCTTCTCATTTGTTGTAGTATGTAGACTATCAATAATATTAAAACTAAATTAAAATATATTTTTTCGTATTACCTACGTAATTTAAAATTAAAAAGTCATAAGTTAAAAACTTCCTCCAGAATCGTATTAAAATTTCGTGCCGCTCATACTCGTATATGATAGATTATTTGCGCAATGGTTATTCTTGTCCATTGCACATCAAGGTTATATCCAACAGCTCTTCTGGTATTGCAGTGTTATTATGAGCTTAGCGTAATACTCGATTTTAGAAATATAAATGCAGCTTTGATATATAATTGAATATATCTAAAACATTAACTTCCTCGAATAACCTCTCCGTCGGATATGTCATTATGTTCTTACTATTATTTTTCGGCTCTAGCACCGATTTCGAGCAACTACCACATCCTATAATTTCATAGGTCATTTTCTATGTAGGTAGTCATAGCTACGTGGTTTTTATATATACGGTCGCCTTATTTTTTCAATTATTTTGATTTAAATTAACTACTATTTTAACTTGGCAGGTACACCGATAAGGAAATTTTGTGGGTTTGCAACAGGCGGTTATTTTATATTGAAAATATTATTTCGGCACTATTTAGTTCCTCTATTTTAAATAGTAGCCCTAAACTTACATTTCTGTGTATTTATTTTTTAATAGGACCAGTATTAACTGAGATATTAGGTTTCAAAGTGGACATGTCAAACGCGGGCAACTGTAAGTTTTGAAGTCAAAATGTATGAACTGGGCCGTTTTTTATAATGTCTTTGAGTATATCGCACCATATTTTTTCCAAAGTTTCGTCCTATTGAATTTTTGGTAAATATCATAATAGGTGAAGATCCAGGAAAATATTAAATATAGTCTATAACTCCCATAATTTTTGAGAAGTTATAAATCTATTATATAACTGAGCTTTGTGTGTATAGAAGATAACTCGATCAAAATCGGCTTATTTATTAGGTGACCAACTTAAGAAGTACCTGATAG
>JAOPUG010000042.1:13269129-13285975 GCA_027564375.1 Micropterix facetella | reverse complement strand
CAAACTGAGCATTAGTCAGCTGTCAACTGTCAAATTGGCTGTCGCTGGAAAAAATGTTGTCAATATAAAAAACAAACCTCTAAAAAAAACAGCCTATATGTCATCACGATAATATCAACGTAATTAGCCATACAATGGTTCATATTAAAAATGGTTTCACAAGGCCCTCCAATGTATTAGTATTATTGCTATTACACTTAAATCCTAATTGCGACAATTATTTGCTATTATTCATTTATTATTTACTTAAAATTATTTGATTGAGTTGACCTATTGCTTTCCTCTTTGGGTTTATTTTATTTCTTTTCTTTATTTGTTTATTATTTCTACACTTGTAATATGGAATTATGTTTTTTATTTCATTTTTAGTCGTGCTTTATCATTTCTGACATTCAAATTATTTTTATGCAAATGACTATTTTTCGGTTACCTTTACTATTATAATATCTTTAATTAATATGTTGAATAATATTTATAGAGATAGTATTGTTACCCACGTGAGAACCATAATGTGCACGTAAGTCTTTTTAGTGGCCGTTTTACCAGAAATTATACGGCATTTTGTGAACCAAAGATGTTCTTTAGCAGGGATGGTTCTTAGGACCCAGGGATAGATTTAAGAAGTGGAGTCACCAAGATTATTGATGTAAGTTGGGGGAGGGGCACAGCCTGATCTTGATACCTACATTCGTTGAGCTACTAGATCAAGTTTGGTATCATTTTCGTATAAATCTAGGATGCTGAATTTACTTAGTATATATCTAGGATGCTGATGTCTATCTATTTACAATTAAATCTTTCCAATTACACTATTACATTATTTTGGAATGATACTTTCACAGGTTGGCTGCGGACTAAATATTTCGATTTTCTCCCCAGATGTTAAATAATGTAAAGTGTTTGTTTACGGTTACATATGCGTATTAATCACTGTTATAAAGTACTATTAATATATTTTGTGTTATTACAATTAAAAATAAATGATTAAATAGTTCAAAAAACAAAACAAAAAAACACAGTTTTACCTCCAGGTCATAATGTGGAGACTATTACGAATTCAGCGTTTAAAACGTATTCAATAATTTACTTAACCGACCCAAATTGTACAGCTAGCAACGTCCTGATCATTTTAAAAAATCAATATTTTCGATTTCCTTCAGTTCATCAGGCGACCGATTAAAAAGTCCCCTATATATATAGACTAGTGACCTGCAACTTGATTGTACAGCGTATACTCCGTAGACATTATACACATATGAACAAGACCATTACTATAAATATGTAGATAATATTAAACGAATTTCCCGCGTGAAGTTTTTTAGCACCTGACGTTTCGGCGATGTTGCAAACGCCGTTGTCTAAGGTAGACTCAGTCTCCAACATCACCAAATCGTCAGGTGCTATAAAACTTTACGCGGTAAATTCGTTTAACTTATTTATTTATAATTCAAATAACCGCGATAGTCTTCGATTTCATAAGACCATTACTGTTTGGTGGTAATGGGTCAATGAACTTCCTGTTGTGTCAATGAACTTCCACATTGAATATTGCCGAGCTTTTATTGTCGTAAAATTTGCAAAGATCTTCTCTAGCAAAAATTGCATAAACGGTCAATATCCCTAGTTTTTGAAAGTGTTATCGACTTAAATCAACATCCGCTATCAAACTCATGGCTCGTTTTTTTTTGTAATTTGAACAACACTATAAAGACATACAACACTACAACACTATAAAGACATAGTAAATGATTTATTTTCCATATTTTCAGAGAATGGCTACTTACGAAAATAGTCAACGGGGAGCGCGCCAGTTATTCCGCTCCCAAATTTGCGAGAATGCAGGAGAGAACTCGAAGCCAAATGCTTGAGGACATCGTAGCAAATCTCGCCAATCACGCAGAGACTGGCCAAATACCTAAACCTTACAGAAGAGGTATGTTTGCGATAATAATGGAACTAGCCGATTTCTCTTGGTATGTTCTAAAGTCTTTGGCACTGCCATATTATTAGCGAAGACATAAACCACTATTGGATTTACCGAGCTGTTTACGGTAGTTCGCTAGAATATTGCATTTCTATTTTCTATTTTTTTTTAATTTTGTCTTACGACAGAGATATAAAAATAAACGGCAGCCACCAAAATCTAGTTTCTGAAACGTCATGTCCATTAGCGCTGCAACGCATTCTGAAGCTCGGCTTCTTCGAGAAGCTTCTTCCATTTCATACTACTTTGGGTGGTAGTTTTCCAGTCCTTTTTATCAAGTGTATCAATGACTGCTGGGGTCATCACCCCAAGGGTCGGAAGTTTAGTGACCAATGCTCTACTAGCAAGGCCATATCATTTAGTAGCCTTTCTTTTTAGTAGTTAAAAATGTCATCACTACTCTTTCTGACTGATTTATGATAAAAAAAATTCAAACTAATTGTTTGCTTTAAGAAGCTGTTCGTTTATCAGCTTTTCCAGGACCTTGCTGTTTTTATTTTCAAAAAAGAATCTGACATCATAGGCGTATAGAAGCGTTTTTAACTGAAGGTGACATTGTCGTTTCAATATCATTATTAAAAATAATAAAGAGTAGTGGTCCAAATATAGAGCCCTGAGGCACGCCGTGTGCAATTAATGTTGGCAATGACTCATATTATTTATTTCCATCATCTGGTATTTGCTATTTAGATAAGATGTAATCAGGCTATGAATTCCTCCATGAATACCACACTTCTCTAGTTTATCTACAAGAATCTGGTGAGTCCATGGCCAGAGTCAAAAGCAAAGTCTCAATCATTATCTAGTTAGTCTTTAGTGGTGTAAGAGGGTGGGGTTTTTTGTGTCACCAGAATGACACAAAAAACAGCACTATAGAAATCATGTAAGTTTACTTGATAATATTGTTTTTTACCAGGCTCGTGGCGACCTATCGGGCACATGCGACCCTCATCCCCACTTCTAGACTCAGTTCGAGACCAGTTCGAGGACTACGACCAGCTCGCAAAGGACTTCACCCGAGTCTTCCTAAATTCCGAAGCCAACACGTTGACCAATGCACAATTGTTTGACGTCGTATTCCTCGTAGGGCAGTCCAAACAAAAAGTCAAATTTATCGGAGTCAGGGCTATCCTCGGAGTAAGAAGCAGGTTAGTTGTAAATGTTAAATAATAGGGTACCAGTTCTGCGACAGTCAGAAATATTTATAATGTGTATTCTCGCAGCATACCTTTTGCATCGCATATAAGGTCTCCTCAGTTTCAAGACTCAGATTAAAAAGGTCTAGAAACGGTTTGTGGGATACTCGTATATTGTCCGACCCAAGGGAGTATTCCTCGATAGCTATACAGGTAGAGAGTTTTCATGCTGCGGATCTTGTCCGCCATCTCAGGAGTTATAGATCTTTATGAGGACTCGACTGTGACCCCGAGATGAATGCAAGGACTTACTTTGGGCAAAACAATCTATTGTTTCGTTCAGCCACGACCCGGTAGAATCCAACTCCAAATCGCAAGGCACTAGGAAGAAGACCCAGTGGGGCTCCTCGCACTCTGCCTACCAGATTTTGACGAATATCTGCCTACCAGAGTAGCTCAAAGTCGTTTACACGTCTTCTACCTTTTGAAACTGTAGCTCTCATGGAACCGTGGCCCTGTACCAGACATTTCACTCGGGAGGTGGTCAATGGGTCGTTTCTAAGGATAGGTGACAACAGATCAACGTCTACCCTGCTTCTTAGTAAACATACATTTCCAGACACCTCCAGCAATTTGCCTGTTGCACAGACTCTGAACAAATCGCCCAGGGCTGCCCGAGGTTTCCTTCTCGAGGAGGTTGCTGGATAGAACCTGAACCATGACCTGTCGTTGTCATGAGGGCCGACCAACAACACAAACTGGTCATAAGACCCAGGCTGTACAGGGATGAGTCGCAAAGAATTGTCGACGAATACAATCCACTAATCCAACAACGCCACATAGCGCATAAGAGGGCAACACCTTATAGTGAGGCACTGGCAAGTGCCACCCAGTGGGTAGTCCTCACTCCCTTACTACCAGATTTGAACGAATTTCTCCATCCTCCAGTCTGGTCACGTATTCAAGGTCGCTTGCGCGGTCTCTACCTGATGTAAGCGATAATTCGAGACTTGAAATGATCGTGGATCTGGGGCGGCCTTTGCTCATTTGTATCACTCAGGATTAGGCCAACGGATAATTTCTAAGGATAGGCGACATCAGATCAACATCTAACCCCGATGTCATAGAAAACGTACATTTACAGACTCCTCCGGTTATTCGCATGCAGGCTAGGCTGACACAGAACGTTAAGGCTAGGGTGCACAAACCGCCCAGATCCGCCCGAATCTATGTATTTGCATAGCCTTAACTTTAATTTTGACTTTAACTATGATTTATTGCATTAATTTTGATTGTCAAAAACATTAATTACTAGACATTACTAATTACTAGAAACGTTATTAGCCATAGGTATTGGAATAGAAATGGGCATTGGCTCATAATTCTTGATTATTAGTATACTTTATTATAGGGCTGTAATTATTCTCACCAACAAATCGATTTGAATTTGAATACATTCAGAGGGTGATATTTTAATCAATATCTAAAATATCGTATCTGAGATGACGTATCTAATCACTTTGTTCGAATCTCAATTGAAAAGTGGTAGAGATATGACATAATTTTCTCTATCAATTGAACTATCGAGAACCAGGATCCTAGTACCTACCTCTTACCGAGAGTAGCCAATTAATTCTGGTAATTCTTACAGACATTGAAAACCAGTCGTCTCCTTTTTAGGTACTATGCCATCATCTGGCATTAGCAATCAAGAGGGCAATCCTTACGTTGCATATATGAGCACAGAATAATCTTCCACTGTCACAAGTATTTCAGCCGCGAGTGACATTATCTATCTGGTCCACTCTTCCTTTTAAATTTTTCAGGACTATGAGGTCAAAGTAGGCCAGTCTATATTGTACACCTTCTGTGTCCAATTAATGCATAGCATACAGCAATATAACCACATCTTAAAAGCTATTTTTTTTTAAAAGTGCTTAAAACGTTTTGTCAAAAGTGCTCAATCGTTAATGTGATTGTCCTTACGTAGAGCATTGTATGTAAGACATATGCGAAGGATAATATTAAGTAACCAACATTGTTCATCGTCAAGGGTAGTCAAAAGAGATTGAGTGTCCGTAAACTCCTCGTCGTGGAGTTGAATGATATCTTGTTAATACAGTAAACGTCAAATAGATGATGATGATTTTGTAAAGAAATATCATATGTATGCCATATGTAGAACAGAGAACAAGTAGCACCGCAGCATCCTCACTCAAACTCATGGTCGATATTTTGCATTTTTCCATCACCTACTCTTGCTCTGACATAGTCATATCTAAATATTTGTTTTTTTTTACTAGTTTACCACTTACGTCTAGGCCATTATTAAGGACTACAATGTTGATAGTAAAAAGTAATTGTTTGTTTATTTGCAGAAAAAAAGATAAAATTTATATCCCTTCGATTCTAATCCCTTAGATCGATGAGACCACAATCGCTGAATTGGAGACATTATCAAATCATGTTATGTCAATCTTAGCCGCATTGAAAGCACTACTTCCCATTAAATAGCAAAGTTAATGGTCGTTCACAAGATGGCAGTCACGATAGTACTGTCACACTATCAAGACTGGCGTGATAGTATAACAGTGCTCTACGGTAGCACTACCATGACAGTTGCCTTTGTTCACAGCTACTCTCATGATTACTGTCACCATGTGAACGATCTTTAAGGCAACGTCGGACGCAGTCTTTATTGTATGGGTGCCCACTTGTGTACTACTGTGTGATGTTATAAAAATCGGCTGCTTTAAAAATCTTTTAATATTTTTCAGGGTTTTCCAAGAAATGCTATATGGTATACAGACTGGATTCGGATCACCGCAGGTTCCAGTGGCTGAATTATTGGCCCGGCCTGCGCCTACACTGCTGTCACCACAAGCTCACAGACCAAAGAGTAGTAACTTCCTTCAAGTGCCCGATGTAGAAACACCTAGGTATGTTGCCCTAATTAAACAAAAGCAGATCAATTGGAAACATTGTAATAAAAGTAGTTATTTAAAGTATGTATTGGTCAGAGTGTCAATGAGATGTTTTCTTTTGTCATCTTGAAAATAAAATAAAATAAAAGGCATGGAATGCTTCACAAACGTTATCGTGCACAGAAGATAAGCTACATCTAGAGAATGGAATCTCGATTCATGGAATCTGAAAAAATCCGGGATCTTAACCAATTTTGGTCGCAAAATAACCAGGTTGGCATAAGCCACTGGGAAGCGTTAACACTTTTACATAAGAACTTTGTCGTGGGTGTAACTATACCGATATTGATCTAAGGCTAACTTGCAGCCAGCTAAAATATGTCTAGCTGAGTAAGACAGCTCTGTATTAGCACAAAATTGACTAATAATGAGCGAGGTTACTGGGCTCTGGAAGTCTATGCTGAAAGGCATTTAAATAACATTGCAGCATCTTTGGTATCCAGTGATACAACTTATGCATTGGTAGAGGAATCCAAAAGTCCTCACCTGTAGTTGAAAACCAACAAACAGCATGACCCATAGTGGTGCTCTCATAATCTCCGTAACATCCCACCCCCTTAACACCACCGCAAGAGTGACTAGGTAATTCAGGACCACATCTTTCATAGTTGTACTACACTGCTGGTCTCCACCAGTCCAGCGCCATTTTGGTTGGTTCCAGAAAAAAAGAATAGGGAATTCTAAACCATTTCATTCACTCCAGCCACTTACTGCGATCCTTAGAACTGCATAGAACGAGGAAATGTGCTCCATGCAGCCTGAGACTCCACACATGAAGCCTTTTTGTACTGGCACTCCAACGTACTCATTCCAGTGCATAAATTTACTCATCCTCATGAGGACTATGCCAAAAAAAATGGCCACAGTATCTGTCAGAGCAATGTATCAGTCCGGTGCAAACTAGGACCTTCACAATTAAACTGACTGTCATTCGGTTGAAATTCTGTGGGACTACACCGCTATTCCATATGGGTGGAAAGATAGATCTTACATATTGCAGAAGGCAGAGGTACTTTTTATACACTAAGAAAGGAATAGGATCAAGACCCGGAGTAGAACCCGACAGCTTTCTCTTTACCTGAGTGCGAATCTCATCTAAAGATGGAAATTGAGAGCGGAAATTGATGCGGATCCGATGTATACGCGATGATATACGGTGAATAAAAATTGATGATTTGCAGTTTAAGTATTTCTCTTGGAGAATGAGTTTTATTAATAAGTGAGATTGAATTATTTCATTTTTTGAATTAAATTTATTGATAGCACAACCAGGTTAAATTATGAGGTAAATCTTTTTATTTGTAAATTTCAGACCGAAAAGCGTGCCAAGTTCTCCGATGGTGAAAAGAGCCTTTTCCAGACTCGGTACAATCACAGCCGGTTGGGGCCGCTCCATACGAAAGCAGCATTCTCAACTTCAAGCTGACGACAAGAAGAAATGGGCCAGCTCTCAGGATTGTTCGAGTAAGGACTTCCACACACTGGCAACTTTCAGTTGCTGGAACTGTTTCATAGCCACCAACAAAAATGCTTCCATTTCATATTCTTAAAATTACTGTTTATATGCTCTTAATGCATTGCGCATTGTGGCACACTCTTCGATCGTGTAATGGCTTGCATTCACCAGATAGATATGATGGGTATGCTGAAAAAGTGACAAGTCCAATTAACAATATTCTGATAATATTAAACTAAAATTTCCTCTGATAAATCGGGTGAGGGATCCAGCTTCAATTCGACGGTTCATATGAACCGTCACGTCGTTACAGTAGTATAACGACGTGAAATCTATAGAAAGAGATTGCGAAATTCCCCGAAAATATTGAAAAAACATATAAAACAACGGTGAAACAACATATAATGCTCATTGTCTTTTTTGTCATCTGAATTTGTGAAATGAAACACTTTTTTTTCAACAAATATATCCATTTATGACTGCGAGTAAAAAATGTCCTAGCTGAAATCTTTCTGTCATCGACTAAAAATTCCTGATTGCCAGTTTTTAAAAAACGAAATCACTCTATAAAGTTTTATTATTGAAACTAAATTTTATTTATTGCTTCTTTTGTTATTCTTGTAACTCATGATAATATTCTTTGATTTTATATTATTTAATATAATTGATTTCTGTTATGTTATAGCACAAAATACTTAAGTGCGGATTGCAAAGATGACGCTGTAGCACCCCGCCGTATAAACTATTATAATCAATATCTTAAACAGCACCTATCTAAATATTTGCTTATTTATATAATAATTATTATATATAATTAAATAACTAAATTCGTTGTAATGTTATTTTTGCTTTTTTAATGATGGAGTCTTGCTTTTTTTTTTGGCTGCTAGAACTGTCAAACATCAATGTGGTACGAAACATCATTTTAAAAATAGGGATCTTTACTGCCACACTTTTTCTCCCGCCAAAGGGCGCAAGGCGCAATGGCCCAAGGAGGTGTGAAGTGAGCGGTGCAATACGCGTGGCATGTCACTCGCTCGCATAATTAATAGACAAAGTTATCAAAGCCTACATCAGAGATAAAATACAAAAATACTTCCAAAATCATAATATAATCGCAGAAAACCAACACGGCTTTCTTAAATGGAAAAGCACTACTGGGCTCATATCAAAATTTGCAAACAATGTAAACATGGCCATAAATAAAAACAAACATGTGATCTTGCTCATCGTGCATTTAAAATCTTAAAACAGTCAGTTTCCAAAAGTTATGTAGAAGCGGAACAAGAGGAAATGTATCGAGACTGCTAACTATCTCAGCAACAGACATATGGTAGTTAAAAGAAATAACACATTTAGTAGTGAGGAGATCCGGCAATGCTCAGGAAAGTATTTGGGGTCCAATACTGTAAATAATGTATACAAACAGGACTCAATGCTAAAAAAACTAAAGTTATGTATATCAGATTTTCGCAGGCAAGAAAGCAAGGCAGTAGCTTTGCAATTAAATTCCATACGCATAACTGTCTACATAACCCACATCCAATATCAGTGCGAGCATATAAAAAAGGTCGATGCAGAAAGTTATCTTAGACTAATGATAGATAAGAGATTCAACTAGGAAATTCACATTATTTAGGTAACTATGCAAGAGACTTACTCAAATTCTGATATGGCTGTATTTTGTCCTAATCGAATATATTAACGTTTATGGAATTACAACATACAGCAACATTTTGAAATCTTTGGGGTCATCAGAAGTGAATTTTGTGTTTAAATGGGTGAGTATAAGGCAAAAACATTTGGAGGGCTTCAGCCTTGTACAACTTGGCCAGCTAATGAACAGTTATACTTTCTGTAATAGTAGAGAAAACTGTTTGGGACTCCTGGTGATGAACGTCATTTCGTCAGGAAAAGTGAGGCACGATGAGGTGTACTGACTGTCCGTTTTAAAGCGGTAACCCCACTTCTTGTCGAACTGTCTTAAACTTTCCAGCAAGATTTTGGAAAGTGAATTGTATTTAGCGGCTTATATGCTATCAGCCACATATCGTAATATATGCTCAGTTCTTTACATACTTTTAGACATTGCAATAATACAATTATGAATAAAGTAGATACCTACCTATTAAAAAATTTACATAATTTTATAGAGGAGCCGATTTATCTTCCGTTAAATGTTTACAATAATTACAATAATAATTCTAATTAGGAATTCATAGAAATACAATGAGTAGGTATATTATATAATATTATACTATATGAAATGATCATGATCAAGTATACTGCTACTATCAAAGTAAAATAAAGCATTACCTACTTACTAATAACACCAAGAAAAGTAAAGAAGAGATAACAACTCAATTTGAGTTTCATTTTAGATACTCGATGGGAGTTAAAAATAAAGATAGGTACCTAGCTACATTAATCTGAGCATTGATTATATAGGGTATTTATAACTAATGATCTGAATAATAAACTGGCCGGGAAAACCAAGGTATTATGAAACTTCAGCTAATATTTAAAAGCGCTCGGTTTCCGTCGCATCGGTATCAGGCGCTCATGCGACAATGCATAAAGCGTGGGGCTCGCGTCACGGCCGCAAGCCGCAGCCATCTCGGCCGACGCCGCTAACAGCATCTCGATCGGTCGTCAGATTCTAAAACAGAAATATTAATTTAGAGAGAATTCTCGATCTCCATATATCGACTGAAATTCTAATTACTTACAGGAAAGCTTGTAGCGACACACAATAGATAGCAGCGAAATTTTATAATTTGTAAATATCGATTCAAAATATTATGAAAGAGACCTCTTATAGGCGTATAGTTCCCTATTACATTCGTTTTGCTATTTTGATAGGGAGACGGTCGCCGCAAATTTAACTTACTTGAAATAACAGAACCGTAGGTTGTACATACCCCAAAATCCACTGGTCTTTGCGCATTAGCCGTAACTATCGATTAGCGAAAGATTTTTTAAATCCAACAAAGTTTACTCTGGTTATCGTGCATAGTAACAAAACCTTGCAGGATTGTAAGACTTGGCCCACTCGGGCAGCTGAAGTAAAGGAAATGATTGTTGAGAGAAAAAAAATACAATCTATATATGTATAAACGAAAGCCTCAGTCTTGCATCCTCAACAACACAATCCAATTTTGTTCAAGTAATAATTAACAAGTCCAAGTAAATATGACAAAATCCATGCAGCATATCATACAGTAGGGCAAACATGATCAAGTCTACACCTTGTCGCTTCTCATAGAAGTAATCATAAGTGTGCATGGATCTAGGCAAAATGAGAGTTTTTGTTCACGTTGATGGGACTTAAGCAGTTTTTCTTGTACTTGACTTGTTCACATTTTATAGCATACCAAGAATATGTCGATTTCAATAATAACTGTCCTCGTTTTTCTCATGATAAAATTCTAAAAAGTGCCCACGGTCTCACTCACTCTTATGATTGACTGATAGTAGTGCCTTCCCTTTTAAATCAAATATGCATATCTATATGTGAAAGTAAGCATGTACAATATCAAAGGGTGTATTTCAATAAGTCAGTATACAGTAGCGCAACTAGAAGTTGCCAGTGTGCGGGAGCTCTAAGAATCCGTTTATTGTTTATGTTTAATGCATATATATATTCAATTCGTTTATCTATCTTGAGGCCGAAGTAGTCTAAAAACCAGCTGCCCTACTACGGACATTCTCGCAATCCAATCACTTTTGGCGAGTGAAAAGGGAGAATCATTTTAAACGACATTATGAACAATATCATTATCGAAATGTTAAGAAATATAACAAACAATCACTTGCTTTCCTCTCGCTACTCAAATCATAGACTACAGACACCACACTGATCGAAAGAGGTGCGTTCAGCTTTACATTCTGTCAAAAATTGACTAACACTTTTAACTAAAAAAATATGTTGATTAATGGGGATGTGTGTGCAAAACTGTTATAGGTTTCACTAGCGGCGATTGGCCCAAAGAGGTGTGAAACAAGGGTGCACTGCGCGAGCGAGTGATATGCCACTCACGGTGTGTCGCTCACTTCCCACCTCCTTGTACCTATCACCGCTATGACCCCTAGCAAAACAAATGGCAGTAAAGATCACCATTAGTAATTAATACTGATTTGGAATAAGATTATAATATTATAAAAATATTTTTGAAATATCGCTGCGTGTCACTTGGTTTAATTTGTCCACATTATAAAGTCAGCGGGACTATTAAGGGTTTAAATTTTATCTAATAGATAGCAATGATTACCATAAAATATATCATATTATGATATATTTAAAAAGTTACTTCTCGCACAAAATGTCATTATACCTAAAATATAAATTAATATTCTTTGGTTACAAAACAAACACATCTTTCCAAACAATGTGTTTTGCGACACGAGTGGAACAAAGCTAAAGGATCACTTAATATCACAACACTTCGGATATGAATGTTATCATAGCAGGGTTTTCAGTTTTTTCTCCCCTAGAAATGTTAAATGATAACAATTTTCCCTCTTCATTGAGACTTCCTTAAAAATAATCAAAGGAGATAGCGAAGAAACTTTCACTGCAACCTGTCACTTTAGTGATCGAAAAGCAATACAAATTGACGTTGATAATCAGACTATAGTTATGCTCATCACAGACTCACAGACTGATTGCGTAACGCGTAACGCTGTAGACGCTGTGTAGTAGCGGGAGTGAAAGTGGGGGGAAGGGGAGGGAGGAAGGGGAGAGGGCTCTCGGTGACGCGGCCCCTGTAACATTCGAATTTCGATGACGAGCGCCTCAGGTGTGTAACATCCAACTAGTATGAAATAAGGAATAACAGCGACTCTTGCTGTGAGTTTCGAAAGTTCACATACACTCCGATAGGGGCAACAAAAAATGAGTGCTCATGATACCAAATAAAGCAATTGTGAGAATGTTCATAATAGGCTGCTGGTCTACTGCTGGATACAAGAAAATACAAAATGAAATGCCTTTGAATTCACCGAACAAGGTCGTATCATAACCAGCTGTGGCAGCCAGGTTGTCGCATGCTAATGTTAAAATTTCTAGTTACTGTTTAGCCATCGCATTTTTAAAAATTGTTCATGCAGTTACTAATAATCAAGATCTTAAAATAAGTGTACATATTGACAATATAGGGTAATGATTGCTCCCTGCCATAGTAGGTATTTGCTACCCTTCTGCGCCGGCGACATACAGGTGGCGCTGATAGCATTGTCCGGTAAAACTAATAGAAATTTATTTGGCCATCTATAATAACATTAATAATGAATGGTTTTTATCAAAGACCGATTGGTTATCAGGACAAAAACCCATTATTTAACCAATTAATAACATTCAATTACTAGGGCCATCTATCCCATTTTTATATAGGTAGATTACATTATAAAAATAATATGGAGAGAATAGAATGCGCTCACATGTGGCAAGACCGCTGTCCTAAACTTAACACAGCCAGTCTTTAGTCCAGAGTCCACAACTCACCCCCCAAAAGTGTAACAATAGTATTATGATGGGTCGGTGAATTCTATGGCAGCTCCGTTTGTACTTACCATACTTACTAGTCTATTTGAACATAAAACGCAAAATTTGTGTGTATACCAATTCAAAAATTTATGTAAATAATATTGAAACAATGAGAGCAAATATTAAAAAAATATAATTTTATTTTGAGATAGGATACAGTATTGGCATAATTACAATGCCATCTATTGGGCTACTGAACATAAGGGAATATTAATCAATGTTTGGAACTATGAGTGCCATCACATTACGCTTCGTAGTAAAATCCTAGCTTCCAAAACCTAGTATAGCGTAGTACAGCAATCTAATACCCTATATAATATTGTAAACAATCTTCTGCATGAAATTAAATAAATGCAGGTAGAATGAACGAACATTAAAAATTAAACTGTTTTAATACTAACAACATGACACGTGTGTACAGTTGTCGGAAATAATTCCTGCTCGGTTGAGTTGTCTGACAATTCGACTTGTTGGCAACAGGTCAGTCTCCGATAATGCCACCTACGAAAAGATTTGTGCAAATCCCCATTCTGTTAATTATTCTATCAATGGTGATGTTCACTACCATTTTCTCCCACGAGAGGGCGCATAGCCGACCGTTCCATAGTATTGCCAAATGGCTGGCAAATTTTCCATTCATAGTGCTGTTAAAAATGAAAAAATATCCCATAAACTAAATTATCTAACAGCTTAATCCATAATATTAATTGGGTATTCTAATAAATATTTCTTGAAAAATGCCATTTTTTCGGTTTTTAACATTATTATGGCTGGAAAGTGTGCCAGCCATCTGGTAATACTGTCCGTCTATCAAACCGCTATCTATATTCTCATTCAGCTTCTCCACAGAGCCTCATATGATGCGGTGCATCGTTCACTTCACACCATTCACGAACAGTTGTCACTGGCGCTATTTAATAAAACGCACACATCTGCATTCCTACATTATTACTTTTTTTTTAAAAGTTAAAATAAACAGAATCAAGCCAGTTGGATTTTCTCTTTTCCTCTTCTATTTCAATTACAAAGATAAGCACTTTTATTAAAAACATCGCAAATAAGATATAATAATATTAAAGCTATGGAAATGTAACCTGCGATACTATTGTAAATATAAATCACTGACAAAAATATGTGCTTGGATTGCAGACAAAGAAGGCGGTTCCCGCGGCGGTGGCGGCGGGGGCGCCGGCGGAGGTGCCACCCTGGGAGTACCTCGCCTTTCGGTTTGTGCCGATGCGCAGAAAGTCGACAGGGCCAAATTGGCGCAGACAGAGGTGCGTAAAAACATGCAATATAAAATAATTTTCAAATTTTATAGAAAATTAAACTATATTATTGATGTTATCCAGTCATGAAATCCGATTTTTTTTGTCAATAGGATATAATATTTTATTCATTTATATGAGTTTTTAAATTTTTCAGTTCTCGATAATAGAATTTGACCCTGAGACGTTTCGAATACTGCTGGACTACCTGCACACAGGAAGCTGTCCGTTGACTTGCGCCTCAATTCCAGGACTCATTTGCGCAGCAGAACATTACGATCTGCCAGAACTTCTGCAAGCTTGTTTCCATCATGCCAAGCAGTTCCTTAGGATAGAAGTGGTGAGTTGATTTAACCTAAGAGTATGAAAATGACAAAGCTCGTTTCACTCAGAAACACTAATAACATAGTTTCCCTGCAATAATTCTTTTATGGCCATAGCGTCTCTTCTGTTCTATATTATCATGACGGTATCAGCATATGCATTTTTTAATCAATTGTGCAAAGTCAATTTAAAGACAACCATTCTTCTGTAGCCTGAAACACTTTGCATGGTGTTAATGATGACAGTGATAAGTAGGGGATAGCCAGTCGCCCTGCCATCCACAATTAGTCCTTCGATAAGGGCTGTTGTATAAAGATCGAGACTCTTGACCTATAGTTCCAGCACAATTCCACCTGACAAACAAGTTGCAGGACCATGATGGTCGAAATTGCACATACCAGCTAAAGCTACCTCATATGCACCCATTGTTTCGCCAAAGCCAGACACGCACCACACTAATAGTAAATTCAAATTGAGAGCTACTGTGAAATTAACTGACGAGTCAAGCCCATCATTATATTATTATTATTTCACTTCTGGGATGCGAGCAGTGGACTCCAGACTAAGAACCGACTGGTATTCATCTTACCATCCACATTACCTCCCCCTTCGAATCGAATTTAGATATTTTTTCTACGAAGGAGTTGATTATTTTCCTAGAGACCCAAGACCTTTAAAGAGGTGAAACAGAGAATTGACTGTCAAGCCACGACCGCCAACTTCCACAGCGTGAAGGTGAAAAGTGAAGCCGCTCTGGGTGACGGCATTTGCAAGATCATGGTATTAATTTAGATTGTACTCGTGATCTTTGGGCATATTTGATTCTAAAATCAGGGCATGTTCCGAGATATGGAGTAAAGAGTCATATCTAGACAGAAGGCTGTGTATCCAAAACTTTCATGGAACTTGAGACCGAATCGAGCTCCAAAATCCAGTTCAAAATTCAAACTGCATTGGAGGTTTAAAGGGGAACTGTCAGACCATTATTGGCACGATAGTTAATATCCCCTTTGTTATTGGATGACTCTAAAGACAAAAAATATTCCACTCTAAAACCCTTCTCAATAATCAATAAATCTTCAGATTGGATTTTGTAGGTTGATTCAGTCTCAAATGAGTATCATTTCCTTGAAAGTCTTGGACACACAGCCATCCGTCCAGATATAACTCTTTACTCCCTAACTCGGGTGGCCCTTATTGTAGAATTAACTGTTCCCTAGGAATCAAACATGTCCAAAAGACCACGAATACAAACTAAATAAACGCCATGATCATCCAAATGTGGTCACCCAGTACGAATTTACTGTCACTTTTATGCGATGCAAGTTGGCACTAATGGCTTACCAGCCAAACCTCTGTTTCACCTCTTTAAAGATAGTGGTCTCTAGGGAAACTCCTTCCTAGAAAAAAATCTAAACCTGGGATTTCCGCTACTCAAATTTTTTGGCTCTGAAAGGGGGGTGAATGTGTAATAAGGTGGATGCTCACATGTGGCAAAGCAGCAGTTCTAACCCTACCATAGCTGGTCATTAATCTGTAGTTCACCGCTCACCCGCCAGATGTTTAAATATTTATATTTTTATTTTTGAACTCCTCTTTTTTGTGATCTACTCATGTGAGTATTAAACAAGAGGTTATGTGCTTGAAGATGGTGTGATAGTATAGGCCCAGTCGCATATCCATATTCTATAGTTATTCCTCTTAAAAAAGGCCTGGAAGGGCTCTTATTTTTATTTTTTTAAATATCCTGTTGGTTCGGTCCATCAATTTGCATTCCAGTTTATTTGGGTGCCATTGCACGCGCTATTCGTATGGTTTGAGCTTTTCCTTGATCTCCTCTCTAACTGTCAGCACTTTTAGATCATGATATAATTGGTGTTTAGTGATGTACCAAGGTGTGTCTGTAATCATGCGTAGAATTTTTGACTAGAAACGTTGCAGAATTCCTATATTCGATTTAGCTGCTATGCCCCACAGCTCAGCTCCATAGGACCATACTAGCTTGAGTATATGTTTGTAGAGTAGAAGTTTGTTGTCAAAGGATAGTTTGGATTTCCGTGCCATTAGCCAGTACAGTTTTCTGAGTTGTTGACTTAGAGCTTTCATTTTATGATTATATGTTTCATCCAGGTAAGACGTTTGTCCAGGT
>JAOPUG010000042.1:13064471-13077861 GCA_027564375.1 Micropterix facetella | reverse complement strand
TTTACTCGAGTTATCGTGCATACTAACATTTTTCCCGCACGATTTCAATACTTGACCACTTAGGTGGCCGAAGTAAAAAATACTATTTTACATGACGAGTTACGAGATGCCTTATTTTGTAGACTTTTTTATTAATATACCATACAATTAAATTATTAGTTATACCATGAAAAAATATATATTTCACGCACACCACATTCTACACACTCTACATTCACGCACACGACATACTCTCTCACACACAGACATACACACACAAACACCCTACTAAACACAGGCCTCGTATGAACTAATAAAATTGTAGTTATTTTAGTTTCATTAAATATTTATTAACGTAATTTCTATAATTTTATAGAAATCCGTAACAGTTTTTATTATTTTATTAAACTGTATTTTAAATGTAATTATTGACATTGTGTGATTTCCAAAATAAAAGAAATAAAAAAAGATTTTTTTTGCATAAGTAATCAAATTCCATTAAATGAGTTCCTTAGATCTTATCGGCTTTCGGTTCGCTATACAATATTTTATATGAGAGCTCACTATCGTTCACAGCCCTGAATATCTTGTGAATGGTCTCTAGGTCAGCTGGTGTTGCTTCAAGGTTCACCGTGTTTTCAAATGTCCATTAATGAGGCACACTGTTTCTTGGCTGAACCTTCAGTCCAGTTCAGCCGAGATGCGACCAATGAATGGCAGCTCTTACGCATATTTTCGTATGTAATCATCTCTTTCCAAGTCTGAATCGAGGAATATGTAATTGAGTGTCATACCCGCTGATGTAGATAGTTACCATTAACTAAGTTACGGTTATCCCGCTGAAGTGGGTAGTTACGGTAGTTGCGGTCAGCGGATGCAGACGGTAATGGCTGGATTTATGAGGCAATTAAAATTGTCGCTAATTGCCGACATCCAATTTATTCCAACAACCTGAAGATTATGTTTCAACCATTTATGTTTCAAGAAGGTTATGTAGAAGGTTATGTTTCAACCATTTTCTATCGCTATGGTGAGGATCAGGTTTACATGTTACTCACTACCTTACAGCCTGTAGAGTGGAGTAGCATGGTGCAAGTGATGAAATTGAACTATTCTATATGGTAAATAAGGCCACGTTCTACAGTGACAGCTCTTACAGGTGTCCTGGGTTTCATATTGTTACTAGTTAATTGTAGTGCACATAAGAGACCTGTTGTCAAATAAATCCCCGCTTCATTATAACTTTGAAAAAAAATATGTTGAAAATATTATATTTCATTGCATATTACATATAAAGGTAATAATACAAAGAGCCAAATAAATCTCCATCCGTTATGGTAAATGTCATGCCGCTCCAAAAAAATCCTCCAATTTCGAAAGTTTAATGTATTTTTAGAACGTATATACTTCATGGGCCAGCCTCGCGCCAGCCAGCTACGGCTCGCGTCCACCTAATCTGTCATCAGCCGAAGTATGCTCGGGTGTCGTCGGACAAACTCGGCCTATCGAATCACACATATATGTAAGAGAAAGAGAGCACATACACTGCTACAACCGACATCGTCCGGTGACGCCCAACGACTCCGAATGGGATGATTCGCGGTTCCAGTCGACGCGTAATTGTCAGAACTTACGTACAAACAAATAAGAATAAGAATAAGAATAAATTTATTACCAAAATAGACCGTACCAAGGTAGATGAGGATAAGTAATTATCAAATGTCAATTGTGCGCACCTTTATCCTTTAAAGTAAAAGAAAAAGAAAAATTTGAAACAAGATAAAATTTAAAAAGGTAGAATAAAAGGAATATACTCTTAATATACTTCATGATCAAATGAGGGTAAATAATTATTATTACAACAATTATTATTACAAAAATAACCAGTAATATAATAAAATAATATAATATGTAGTTAGTCAGTAAATAGGAGTTTTTTTTACAATAAAAATAAAATAAAATAATATAATAATAAAAATAAAAAATAAAAAATAAAAAACCATAGATAGTCACGACAGGGAGGCGTTTAATGGAATTAATTCTAACGAATTTCCTACTTTCTTAGTTTGTTCCATAGCAGTTCAAAATGAACTTTTTTACTGAGCATAACGCTATGTGTGACAGATTTTGGTCTTTTTTGTGGATTTTGTCTCTTTTTAAACTTCCCGTGAGCAGGAATTAAAAGGTACGGTTATTTTTTTACAAAAATAAATGAATAGTAATATTATAAACGGTATGTGCGTATGTACATTCATCTAGTGACGTGTGTGACGTCATCTACCTAGTCGTGTTTTACGTTTCTGCAGTTTTAAATTATTATTAACGATCCGTTTTGTCTAGCGAGAGATGATTGATATATGATAACATGAATGGAGATATAGAAATTGTAATTTGTGAAAAAGACTATTTTAGCATAAGTTAGAGGTTAGTTCCATATCGGATTGCTTTGGCGCCTCCGAGTTTTTCCCGCGCTTTTTTCAGATATTTGCTAGAAGAGAAACAACTTACCAAATCTTGACAGTTTTGAGCTATTGGCCGTTTAAACTACCACATTAATAAAAAATCATGGACATCACAGCAGGTCGACAAGATTGAATTTGAAACGATATTTTTCTATGGAAAAAAGAACTTGACGCTCAAATAATATTTTTTACTTTTCGAAATTCAAATTGCCTTGTCGATATGCTATGAGTTCCGTGTTTCTTATTGACAGTTTAATTAAACCATCAATAACAAAAACGATCTCTAAAAACTACTGTATTTTTGGGTATTTGTGATTAAAATAAAATACTACCTTTCAAATGGTGATTAAGCAAGACAAAGGGAAAATTGAGCATATTTGTCATCTTTGATAAACCTTTTTTTTGATGTTTGATACATATGTAGTTACACTACAGTGGAGGGTAGGTTTATGATTGTGAAAGTATAATACTTACTACTGCCGGCAGGTCGCCCCACTTGTCACAATCCTTGAACACGTACTCGGTGAGGGTCTGCGTGGGGGTTGCTATGTCTCCTAGGGGCGATTTGATCGTGTTGCCTTCAAGCACTGGTCCAGCGAAGCTGGCATACAGACGGCGCGCGCTCACCGCGCTGCAGCGCCGCGGCAGCGTCGACGTCGCCAGGCGACCCAGGAAAAGCGACGCATTCATTGTATATAGATATCGCGGGGAAGGAGGTTTCTTGCTGTTGTATAGACGCGCGTTGCGGTCGGCGGCGACTGCGGTGACTGCGTTCAGCACGCCTTACCGCCGATCGCCTCGCCGCGACACGAGACCAAAGTTCGATTCGTGCGATTCGTCGGCGAACTTCGGCAACCGATGCGTTCGCTGTACAGTGTCGAACGCGAATCTTGGCCGACTACAATCATAAAAATGAAATAAAAATAATGAATGACGACCAGCGGGGTGATTTATGAATTGATAGAGAAAATGTCAACTGGTCGCGACAGTAGATCATCACGGTGATTAACGGATATCAAATAGATATAAATGCTAAAGATAATGCAGATAAATATAAATGCATCAGATACATATAAATAACAGATAAATTTAAATAAAAAGATAACGTAAAATCGCGTTTGTCGATTTTACACGATCATATGCATCTAACATCCACGACCGTTCACTAAATAATAAACATCAAAAGCGGCGGGTGCGCCGGCCGCGGTGGTCGGATATAGACGTGATTATCGTTTTTTCTCTTCGAAAATAAAATACCAGACCGCAATTTAGTTTATAATTTCTTTAGCTTATATCATATGCAATATTTACTCCCTGCCTTGATGATTCTGATTAATATCTATGTTATATTATTATATATGAATAAATGTCATATTGTTTACAGTTACGTCATCACATTCATAGGTCACACTAAAATTTTCTGGAACTTACAAAAAACAAAAAAACAAAATACAAGATTTGAAAATGAAACTCCTTAGCGCTCATTAGAAAATAGTTTGTTTCGTTAATTGTAATTTTTTTCACTGTGGCGTCGTTTTAAAAAAAATGCGTGTCTGTATTACGATTAATTTAACCCGTGAAAAGTTTCGCTGTCTGATTTTCTACTATTTTAAGTGATTGTACGGTTTTAAGTGAAATTTGATAGCTCAGCAGATCCTTGTTCGGCTTCAAGCTGCTTTAGGCGATGAAGCAACGAGCAAGACGATATTTTATAGCTAGTCTGAAGAATTCAAACGAGTGACTTGGTAAAATACCATGCATAACAGATTCAACAATTGGTGTGGAGTAGAATGTGACGAAACATTGATTTACAGCCACGACCCACAAACAAAGCAGCAATCGACCATTTGGGTATTTCACGTTTATTGACGTTGGAGCCCAGTTAAACGTCCGATATGTCACTCCATAGAGATCAGCGAGGAAATAATACTTCGCCACATATGCGAAATGGACATTAAAAAAGGATCTAGTTGCTACAATTTATCACCTTTCTTTATTAAATAATGCGCAGTTCAATTGACACGTAGTTCAATTGAACATATTACAAATAATTTTCTTAGGTTCATAAGGTATTTTTTCCCAAACACTGGAAGGTTGCTCATGTCATTCTTATTTTTAAAAAGGGCCTCAAAACAAGGTCAGTAATTAAAGGCCCATCTCAATTCTACCAGCCCTAAGCAAACTCTTTGAAAAAGTATTTATAATCTTTGCTATTCTGTATCGCCGCCGCTTCCCAATGAACAGCATGACTTCATGATAAATCGATCGGTAAATGTCAATCTTGTCGAATTCACAGTGAATATTTTCGATGGACAAGCGCGTGCAAGCCGACACTATTTATGCAGATTTCTCAAAGGCATTCAACCGCGTTGACCACTCCATCCTAATTGCCAAGTTCAAGCAGATGAGTATCCATGGTAATCTCCTACAGTGGCTAAAACTTACATCAGAAATCGGCATCAAGCAGTAGTAGTGGACGCCCACCAATGGACGTAGCCAGATTTTGGTTTCGGGGGGGGGGGGGTGCAATTCATTGTAATGTTGATTTACAATTATAAATATTATCTTTGATCTGAGTCACACACTTGTCATTACATATGTACATTACAACGAACCGCTCATAATAAACCGAACGGAACACTAAGTTGCTATGCTACTCAATCTCAATGATGGACGATCGGTTGGTAGGTACCCACCGCGTCGTCGATGCCCAGAGTTTAGCAGATGTTGTTAAATAAAAGGAACACATTTGCAACCCCGGCAAAGCTCTGTTTTGCGTCTGGTCATTTATCCCTGAAGTTTTTGTGCGGTGCGTTTTTTGCTAATGAATGCAATACTTATTGTACAGGAATAGGAAGCAACGGCTACCTAAATCCATCATAAAACAAATGTTTCTTTGCCTAAAAATTGTTGACTGTTGTTGGCATCTGGCAAGTGTATGCATGAAACAATCTAAAAACTTAAATAGTAGGATGGTGCAGGTTTAAATTAATTAATATTTTGACATAACGGGGATTTCGGGGGGGGGGAGTGAACCTTATACCCCCCCCCCCGGCTACAGTCATATGACCACCAATCTAATTATGTGACTGTCCCTTCCAGAGTTCACCAAGTATTCCACTTAGAGCCCTTACTCTTCAATATTAATATTTATAATTTTGGAAAGTACTTTAAAAACTCGCAATAGGATATATGCCGACGACATGGACGTTTATGCTAAGGTAAGATATAATCCCGACTTACGAAATTAAACACAACACAGGTAGCCTTGCGGATTATTGCATCCAAAATAAATTAGATTTGAATGCTGCTAAATGCGTCAAAATTGAATTCTCTATGCATCGATTAGAGTAGGTTTGTGCGTTATTCAAAGTTAATCCCTGAAAGCAGCCTAAATTGAAATTTGGGTGTTCCCCTGGACGCGGATATGACAGGTATTGCAATGCCGATAATGTAGTTCAAAAATGTAATAAAATGCTCGGCCTAATTTTCCAAACGTGTAAATATTTCAAAACTACACTGGCATTATACAATGCTTATGTTAGAAGTGTCGCTGAATTTGCCTCTTCTGTTTGGAGTTCGCAATATGCCGTCTACAATGACCAAATGTAATCAATTCAAAAGCGATTAGTCAGACGCTGAACACCTGAGAATTGAAACGTATGAGGAGATCACTTAATTGCAATGACCCAGAGCGTTATGGTGGACATGGCACTGCTACGAGGGATTTTAAATAATCGCATTGATTTGCTTCTCCAGTTGCACGTATTTGCCCATGGGCGCCATCAATGCACACGAAGTTTGCTCCTATGTTAGTTGTAAAAAAACACTCAAACTGCAGCAACTATAAATTCCGTGGTCACATACAAATTAAGCGACAATGTTATATTCCTAAATTCAAAAATTTTGGTGATGGAACTTGTGATACACCGGCACAGAATATAACAGCATTTTACGTAATATCTAATAATTTCTATGAATATTTTTCATTTTCAAATTATCTCAATTGTCATGTATACACAAGTTTCGGTTCTTCTTACTTTTTATTTTTTATTATCTTAAGTTTAATTTTAATCTAACTTTCTATAAAATATACACTTACTGTATATTTTAATAGTACATACGAATACTTTATTAGTCTTTGTTTCCTATATCTGTGTCATAATTTCTTGCAAATAACGACTAATTATCCGAAATAAAATAAACGAATAATAAATAAATAATTGGTATCCTAGTCCTGCTTCCACCACCAATAGAAGTAGATAATACCATAGATTATAGAATAATAATAATCAAAGATACATAATATATATCTTAGTTACCTAGGAACTTCCTTTTTCAAATTGCAAGGTTATAATATTACACAGCGGCCAAAATTCGCTGGATGTCTTACAACTGCGCCGCGCGATGCTATTTGCGCCCGAGTGCCTTTGAAAATATAGCACGAAGGGCGTTTTTATCTATTTTATTTATATGTAATATTAATGCACTAGCGTTTCGTGTTACCGACGACATAACGGTGAATTTAAAAAAAATCGTAAAACTGGAAACCAAACCTGCAACGCGAACGAACATTGACCGTGTATAATGAATATTAAAAGGCGGAAACATGAATACTAACCACTCCATCAAATAGACTTGTAAATCACTCTATTGTTTTCAAAGAAAGTGTTTTACGGGACGACGTGAATCACTTTTTTACCGAAATAGAAAATTTGTAATTAACTGAAATATTATCCCGCGATCAAAGGTTTATTTTGTAGAGATGTATATCGATTGACCATGAAAAAAGTCGACTTATGAATAGGGATGTACTTTCTATTGTCAGCTGTCAGAAATACGAATGTATACGATAATATGGAGGTTATGCAGAAAAAGTGATCATGTCCAGTGAACAGCATTCTGAGAGCAGTTTAAACTGAATTTTCCTGTGATAAAATAGATGAGGGTTCCCCCTGCATTTGTTTTTTCCTTAGATGATATTAAATCCTTAAACCAGTTAGGGCATACATGATCAAAAAGTTCACACTTGGTTTCTTTTGCCAGAAGTAAGTAATAGTAAGTGCATATGGACCACAGAAAATTTCTGTGGTATGGACATGCAAAATTAGAGTTTATGTTAGTGTATATGGTAATGATTTTCAGGACTTGAACATTTTCTTATTGTACATAATAAACATTATAAGTGTGTTTGGTCACATGGGAATCTTTACTGCAACTTCCCTCGATAGAGGTCACTGGCCGCAACGGTCCAAGGAGGTCTGAAGTGGGCGACGCACTACGCGAGCGAGTGATTTGCCACGTGCGGTGTGTCACTCACTACACATCTCTTTGGGCGCTAACTATAAAAAGGTTGTGGGAACACATTCCCATTAGGTCAATTTACCAAAAATATGGATTTTTATATCATTTTTTCTCCCGCTAGATTGCACAGGTCGCATCGGCTTAAGCGCACTGGTGCGTTTTTATGCCAGACGGTGGAAAACGCATTTTTTTTTGTGGTAGGTGCACTGCAGTGGAATTTTCGGACCCTTTTTAAGTAAGTCTTCTTTAAAGAGGTCGCATATTATCAGAAATTCTGTCAGAAAATTTCTAACGCTCACCGGAAGGCATTTTACGCATACCATTCGTTCTAGACACCGCACACTGTCAGAATTTTGCCGGAGCGAACGTCAGCTTCTGATGCCACCGGATTGCACGCCGACCGGACGTCAGACATTTTCTAGTCAGAAAATCGGAAGGCGCGCCCTCTATACATTTTGTAGCTGACCCCGCACATCATCAGAAAGTTGGTTCAGAATTGCGTCAGAATCGAACGAACGTGTCGTGTGGCGCACGCGTTCACTGGGTAGGTTACCTACATACTAGAAAATGGGAAACTAGTCAAAGAGTAATAGGAAAATAAATAGAAATATTCATAAATAGTCAAATAGGCAATTGAGAGGGTGAATCCCAGTATCGACGTTTCATTACTTTTCCTTTTTCGTTCACGGAGTAGAATAATAGCGCCAATAGAAGTAAGATTTATTTATTTGTTAGGATAATATACAGCGGTGCTTTTAACAATTTTCCATATTATATGATTATAACAATAAATGTAAGGCCGTTTACTTGTTTCCTACATTTTACAATACATCATTAGCACTTTTAATTGAATTTAATTATATCAATATTTATTAAGTTACCTGATAACGAAAAGAAGCGGCAGGAGAAGGGATGGAAGCATACATATTATGAAATAAAAAAATATATAGAATGTAATTAAAAAATAATACAAATAATTTAAATAAATTAAGATGCATATATACATTGTGACAAATTGTACTTAAATGGATTTTTAAAATTATAATAGTATATACCTAATATGGAATAAATTAAATAATATATAATAATCGAATGTAGACTAGAATTAAATAAATTGTCAAAAAATTAAACTGTGTGCGTTTCCTATGGTTCCATATAATTCTGTTAGATAAGCAGATTGATTGATTGAATTAATACCTACATGTTGAAACCTCTCATTATATACGTTCATAAGACGATATATAAGGGCATTTTGTGCATAATTCGCGTTGCAATTCGAATGTGCAAGAAGCTCTAATAGTTCGAGGTGGAACGAAAAATTACTGGTTTACTACCAGGTATGGGCTGTCGATACCATTCTTCAGGATTATAAGATGTCGTCCATACTGTGAGCTCAGACAGAATCGCCGTCGGCCGGAGCGACACGACCGCGACGTTCCTGATAGGTGTGTGGGGTGATTCGTCGGATGGAGCGCGGGCGTCCGAAAATTTCTAACAGAAATTTCTTACAATGTGCGGGAAGCACGCGCAATGGACTACTAAACCAAAGTCCTGAGCTGCGTTAATTTATTGTTGTGGCGAAAAAAGAAAAAGATAAACACCATTAGGGACATTCATTACTGCATTGAGGCATATAAATGGATGTTTTTAAAAATAAAACATAAAGATTTTCGTATGTATCCAAATACTTTCTTTGTATACTAACGAATGAACATAAAAACGTTTGATAATATGATAATGATTATTGGCCCTCATATCGACTTCAAGGATTAGGAGGTAGGCTATTTCAGTTGAAAAACGTTCAGTAACTTTGAGGTAAGTACCTACACACATTTCTTTTAAATAAAACAGAAGGTATTTAATATAAGTTATTATCAATTAACTATAAACAAAAGAAAAGCACACTTGAAAATAACATTAATTTGGGTAAGGAACCTACAACAATTATTTAACTTTTTAGATTGAAAAATTAAATAATCTTTCATAAACGCACCATTCCCTTCCACGCTGCGAAAAATGTTACCAACTGAGGGATTAGTAAAATCCAATGAATATACTTCAACTCCAGAAGGTTGTTCAGGATAATGAAAGTCGTTATATTTGATTTTGCATTTCTATTTCCAGTTCGGTATATGGCTTGGTTCCAGTATGTATGTTTGGGTATATGGCTTGATTTCCTTAAGGTGAAGTTTGATCATATTGAAGAGCAATCTGAGACGCAGAGTAATTAACAGCTATTGGAAGAGGAAAGTTGACTGGATTCACTTTGGTATACATTAAGTTTTGGGTCCGTGGCTTGGTTTCCTGGAGGTGGAGTTTGAGGATATCGGGGAGGAGTCTGAGGCACATCGTAATTAGTTTTTACTGGAGATGAAGATATAACATACAAAGCTGACTGAGAAGACGAGTGCGGCGAAGATATTAATCGGATATATCTGATAATACTTTACGGTGGGAATCTCGGGGACCAGGGAGCCTGTTGTTACGATTTGTTTCTGACATTTGCTGATAAAACTGATTAATTGTAAGACGTTTGTTGAAATTCAGGTGGACAATATTTTTTCACTCTATTAGGAATGTTTAATATTTCAATATTGGGAAACCGTTTCTGGTCGTCGTTTAATATCTGTAGCACAAGAATAAATATTTATGTGATGTTAATATCTTAATCATATTTTATCACGTAGGATATCTATAATATTTTTGCTAATATCTGTTCCACTACGTTGATATTTCTCACGTTCCTATGTCATGTTTTGTTGTTCTATAGTATTATTGTCATCTCCAGATTCATCTAAAGAGAAGTTAGAAGTGGTTTCTACATATTTCGGTCGATTGATAAAGAAGATATGGCCTTTTTATTTTAGAACCCGGTCCTGATTTCCGTTTTCTTGGGCAGCCATTTCTTTCCTAGAAGTGTCTTTCATTTTCTCCAGAAGTGTTATTGTATTTCTGCACCTGTAATTAAAAATGATGGTATTAAAAAAAAACTAATTCATGTCGCATAAATTACGGGAGTTGTATGGGATTGAATTAAGAGGCCTACGTGCAAAATCTGGGAGGTCGAATATAAATAACATTCAGGATAGGCATTATTTTGCAAAATATTTTAATATAATAGGAAATAATTTTTAGTATACATTAGTTTAATATTTTGATGTTTTATCTGCTATACTATAGTATTATCAATTAATCTCTATCTACTTTCAAATGTCCTATAGCCACTTGAAACTTATATATGTGATAATCGGACATTTAATAGTAGGTACATATATAGATAGAGTATACTCGATGTAGCAACAAGTTATTTACTGATAAAACCAAAAACTTTTGGAATATAAGTAGCCTGCAGGAAAAATACAAACCTGCCTGTTTATGAACGCGCCCTAACTATCTAATATAGTACCATAAACACATATACCTACCTATTATATTTATATTCAATAACCAAAACAAAGATGTACTTAATACCATTGATCATAGAATAGTATGTAATCAATGCTATTACTTGCTAGTCAGTATTTTCTCTCATACGCTTAATTGCCCCAATTATCTATCGATTAAAGTTTCGTATAATAATAGGCACATCGGTCCCACACTTGTTTTTATAATATGATCTGAATACCTATTCTTTAGGGTGTTTGTTTCAGTGCTGGTCTGTTCTGAATAGTAATTAAGACTACATCAATATTAACGTTGTCGCTGAATCGCTGGGTGACAACTTTTCTCTAACTCGTTTCGAGCAGTCTCGAAAGCGACTCCCGGCGATCTGCGTAAATAAATTCCGCTATAGTATAGAAAATCCGTCCAGCGACGCACCGCAACAAATCTGTAGCAATCCACAGAATGTAAATCTGGCCGTTTTGTTCCGCAGTGCGCTCGCTTCCATGTAATTCTAATAGGTCACAGATTTCCAGAAAATAAAACGAAAGTACGGAATATAAAGCGGTGCGCGGTTAGTTGAAGGTGTGAGTGCGGTGCGTCGCTCACTCACCCTCTTGGGTCGGTTGGTTAGCGTTTGCCGCTAGCGCCACCTAGAAAGAGTTTCATATACACATCTCCATTTTGGGCTTTGATCAAATGTTTCAAGTACACCGATTTTTTTTTTGTATGAGCAATGGACATTGTATAATGGCAATAACCGACATTGGATTGCCCAACCTTACCTCTTGGTAAAATCGCCAGCATCTAATCTGCGTGGAGCTGCCATAAGGAAAAAGAAGAAGAAGAAGAACCTTACCTCAAATTGTCAAATTTGACGTTTAGTTTTTTTTTCATTCGTAGAGCCGCTGATGTAATTTTATTTACTGAAATAAGGCTAAAATGACTTTAAAATTGATGCTGGCGTTTAACTACATGCCTTTGTCTAGGCATACGGCCAAAATTTACAAGCCACCGAAAACAAATGGCGGGTTTCTGTGCGACGGTTGTGGTGTGAGGTTATTTGGTGTAAACAGAGATAGTGGACAGATTTTTAGGAAGTTTACCGGTCATTTCAGCAAAAGAACGTTTCAGCGTGGCAATATAGGCAATAATAAGTATAATAAGAGTGTTTTCGATAAGAATGTAACCCTATTCATCCAACGAAATGCATCGAACAATGCCGCTAAAAGTGGCCAGTCACCGAAGTTTCGCACTTCGGATATGCGGAGGCTGCTTAGCCTTGCCAAGCCGGAGCGGTGGAGATTAGCAGGTAATATGTATTTACAAATTTTTGTCACTGACATCTCAACCACGCATAAATCTATGAACCAGTTTTTGGCCAGGGCGAGCCCTAGGCCCTTACATAATCTCAGGTCCCTTGAATATCTTTCTATACCCAGGTACAAACAAACTACTCCATAACAGGGGCGGCAATTCATATTTAAGTTAAGGTATTCATGTGTAAAGTCTGTTCCACTACGAGAAAAAAGATGTAAACAATGTCACCCAGGCAACCTCCACATCGACTTGCGCAGCGTTATTTTTTTACCGAAAAATAATGCTGCGCAAGGTTGTGTGGCAGTTGCCTGGGCTACATTGTTTACACCTGATATTCGTAGGAGAGAAACATACTTTAGGCATGTTTATTCATTAAGGATGGGGGGGGGGGGGGTCACCGGTGTTGTAATTCATTCCTATTCGCTTTTTGATTTTTTTTTATTGTTTCCTGAACTGGTGAAGATTTCATTGCAACAAAAAATAAACACTACATCGTGAGATATTGTTTAGGATGTGGGGGCTGAATCTAAGCCTGGCCAGTAGATAAAAATATTCAACAAGTAAGCTAGCGTCTCAAAGTAAAAGGGGCTAGTAGTGATATTCGAATATCGATATCACAGTGTGAATAAACCTACCAGTGTGCTAACGAATGCTCCCACTTCCCCAGCTCCACTCCCAGTAAGAGCTTAGCGATTTGTTTAAATTTTTAGAAACCTTATGTATTTTAAATTTCGTGTGTCAAATAAGGCGACTTGTTTACGCTATTGAAACTGTTTACAATTAGTAAGTTCACCTACTACTCGCAAAAAGGGAACAACCCTGACTCGTCGGTTGGCAGCGCAGCAGTTTCAATAGGTTCACTCCTGGTTCTATAGGCTGTTTTTTTTAGAGGTTTGGTTTTTATATTGACAACATTTTTTCCAGCGACAGCCAATTTGACAGTT
>JAOPUG010000042.1:13000057-13010279 GCA_027564375.1 Micropterix facetella | reverse complement strand
ATCGATATCGATAGTGAGGCGTGGCCGGGGATAGCGCATCTCTATATCTTGTGCGAGGGAGAAAAGTGATGTGCTGTTTTGCTCGCACGTTCTATGACCCGGAATGTCACGAAGGATTGCGTTTAGTATAGGAGAATTTAGCTAAATTGTGAACAACCTGTATGTTATTTGATGACGCTCAATCCACTCTTTCAATCTGTGGTCAGTGTCATCAGTTTCCAATTCATTTCGAATGATTTGATTTCCGATGTCCTTGATGTCTTTCTCGAGAATTTCTAATCGTGCACATATTAGACATATTAAATAGAGGTAAAAGTTGAAAAAACACAAGAAGAATATTCCTGATACGACAATGTAGTAAGCGATAATACTATTATTCAGCTCGTAGAAGGGACTAGAATCATCATTGAAGAGTTTTACAGGCCAAATGGATGGATTTTCAGCAACAGACGGGCCTTCCGCGATGAAAGGGTCCAGAATGTAGACGATCTGGGATGAGGTCTGAAATAAAATAAGTTTAACAATACTCCTGTAGCGATTGAATACTGTAGCTTCTATTTCAGCGTTCCGTAAAATATCTTTCATAAAATATCGCGATTAATCATGTATTTAATAAAGCATGTGGCAACGGCTAATATCAACGAGGTTTTTAGTCTGTTAGTTGATTGGTCGCGGAATCACTTCCTTTTCCTTAACCTTTTGAAGTCCTGCTACCTCAAAGCCGAATCAAATAATCTGAGACAAAAAGTCATCGACGATAGATTCCCAGATATAATAATTTCATCCCGATCGCTACCACAAGACCTTAGTCCCGAACGTCGAAATTATCTTCGATAGCAATTTGCAATTTAAACGGTGTTTTTCAGGAATAAAGATCCTATGCAATCTCTTTAGCAATGGAAAAGTCAAATATAGCCAAGGCCCCGAGAGGCTGGTGGCCCTTAATAGGCCAGGGGTGCTAAGAATCCCCGGGTGGAAAAATCTTAGATTAGTAATGTGGAATGCTAGAAGGTTAAAGCAAGATGACTTCCGAATATAGTTAAGAAGATGGATCGTTTGAAGATATATGTAATATGTATCAGCGAAACTAAACCATAGCCAGGAAAAGGTAAACATCTGACAGCGGACGGTATGGTGCTGCACTACTCTGCAAATGAACAAACATCGGAAACTTATGGGCAGGAATCTTTGTTACTGATAAAGTTTCAAAAGCTGTGAAGAACTTTACACCACTTTCAAACAGGTTCAAATGATGATTAGGCTGGATGCGAAGCCTTGTTCCATAAATATCATTCAAGTATATGCACCCACCGAGCAAAAGCCGCATACAGAAGAGGTGCATTGTACGCTGAAATTGAGACTCTTTTGAAATCTATGAAGAATCATGAGGTGAATGTCGTTATGAGGGACATGAATGTAAAAGTAAGTTCAAATGTTGTTCCGGGAGTAACAGGCACATTCGGACTGGGAGTGTAGAATGAGAAAGGGGATACCCTGATAGTTTTTTCCAGGAAAAAGATCTTGTTATCAAAAATACGCTTTCTAAATTAACAACACGTATACTATATACCTGGACCTCACCAATGCATACTCCACACCACACAGTAAGAAATCAGATCGACTATGTTATGATCAACAGGCAATACCCAGTGTGCTAAGTGCAAAAACCTACCCCGGTGCGGATATCAGATCGGATCATAATCCCGTTGTGGTAGTCGTGAGGTGTAAACTAAACGTGTGGCCAAGAAAAAGGTCGATAACCAACCAAACGTAAGAAAGCTTATAGACCACGAGACAAGAGCTAAAGTATCGAATAAGATGAACTAATGAGCATCAAATCAGATGAACATTATATCCACATTCAATGACACTTAGGAAAGTTTAAAAAGAAGGTAAACGAAATCTACCATCATTTTTTAGAAACCATAGTCGTCGTTAAAAAGAAAGGACTGGATAGCTGACTCTACTTTACAGTTAATGGGACAGAGGAGATACCATAAATATAGAACTTCAGCACTCTATAAAGAGCTTGACGACAAAATAAGTAAGGAGTTAGCCTGTTCCTGAGAACAATTCTACATAGAAAAATGTCAACTCATGGAGGAGCTTTATACGAAAAACTACATCTTCAATATGCATAAATGCATCAAAAATTAGTGGGGTACAAAGGAAGTATAATAACGCCCTTGAAAGATAGTAGCGGAAATCTCTTTCTAGATGTTGAAAGCAAGAAGACAGTTGGGTGCGAATTATAATCAATATGTTCGCTGATACCTCGAGAAACCTTAATACTAGTCCTGAAATCTTAATATTAGTTGCAGATAATACTGGTCCTTCTATTCTAAGATCGGAGGTATTGCGGGCATTGTAACCTGCTAATAAATGGAAATCACCAGATAACGTTCCAATTGAGGTATTACAGCTGTTGGAGGAATATCAGATTGACTTATTGACTGGCCTCTTCAATAATATTTACGTAAATGGATTTCTCCCAAAAGACTGGCTTATATCTACGTTCATCACCCTGCCTAAAATACAAAACGCAAAAAAAGTGTGAAGAATTTCGTACAATCAGTTTCGTGAGCCACGTACTAAAAATATTTCTCACTATAGTGCAAAACAGAATTCAACCAAAATGTGACGAACTCGTGGGAATGGGTACTCGGGAAGCCCTCTTTTCTCTGAATATTCTCGTAGAAAAATGTCGTGATATTAAAACTAGTGTCCTATTGTGCTTTATCGATTACGAAAAAGCATTTGACCGGGTTAGGCACGATTTACTTATAAAGCGATTGAACGACATTGGTTTGGATGACAAGGATGTCTCAATTATTAAAAACGTATATGAGAACCAAAAAGCGACAGTCAGAGTGGAACAAGAACAAGGAGGAGGTTGACATTTGCCGCGGTGTACGTCAGGGTTTCATTCTGTCCCCTTACTGTTCAACGTGTATTCCGAGGCAATTATGACCGAAGTGGGGGTGAAAATGAACGGTAAACTTATCAAAAATTTTCGCTACCCATATGACACGATTCTTATTGCCTCTTCTTAGGAAGGTCTACAGAGATTGGTGGATAGACTTCACGAGTGCAGGAAAAGGCTAGCTATTCAATGAATATTCTGAAGACCAAAAAGTCATGGACATAACTAGAGATCCGGATTTACAACCAAAAATATCGGTAGCAGGTAAAGTTTTAGAGCGATCCTAGCATTAAAATCTCGGTGCATGGCTAAATGAAACATGGGACTTAGATCAAGAAATTAAGACTCGTTTAACAAAATGAGAGAAGTGTTATGTCATTGGCAAATCAGCCTAAGACTCAGAACTCGGATCCTGAATTTCTACATCTGGCCTGTGGTTATGTACGGCAGCGAATTATGGTCCACAAAGGAGGATATCGGACGGCGCCTTGAAGCGTTTGAAATGTGGTGTTGTCGTCACATGCATCGTATACGCTGGGCCCAGAAAGTTATCAATGAAAAAGTACGTCAGCGTGCTGGAACGATCCGAAAATTGTTGCACACCGTAAAAAAGCGCAAAATTGAATATCTGGGGCACATGTTACGACATAACAGATATTACATGCTTTACCTTATAATGATGGGCAAAATACAAGGTAAGCGGCGCCTGGGAAGGCGGAGAAAACCATGGCTGCGTAATATCAGGGAGTGGACCGCATCACCGACACAGAGCAGCTGTCCCGGATGACGCAGGATAGATGAAAATTTGTATACATAACGGTCAACCTCTAGTAATGGAGAGGCACCTAAAGAAGAAAGAAGAAGACCAATGCATTCACCGTGATTGCCTCGGCGCAGATGTTTGCATTCGACACACTGAGGCCTTCGTTTTTTCTATACTAGACTATGGTGACTGTGTTTAGGGCTAATGTCTGATAATAAGACTGAGAGTAGAGTGTAGAGAGCGCATAGAATGATTGTGCAAACTCGCCGCGGAGTTATGTTATTTCTTTCATTTTCAGCGCCTCCACGCTCAACATGAGATACTCCACTTTGCAATATTTCTGCATAAAAGAATCAAAACAAATAAGCCTGGTTATATGTATTCCAAGCTGATAGAATCACGATATATCCATTCAAATTGTTGGTGGGCCCGCGGCCGTTTGGGTGTGGTTCCTTGTTACAAAAGAACGAGCTATAAAAGAAGCTTCACCTGTAATTCTGCCGTGACCCATAATTAACGCGCTAATATAAAGCGCAGCTGCTACATTTAAAAACTAGCACAAAGCCCTGTAGCACAAAGATCTGTTCTTTAGTGAACAACGAAACCCTCACACGAATAACGACAATTATATTTTAATAAACAAGAGATTTTAAAAAGCAGGCATATAGGGATGTGTCCAATGTAATCATTTATTTTATAAACCTAAATAATTGATTCAAACGTTCGATTGGTTTTAATACGTCAAAGCCCTCTAAAACCCTTGATCAAAAATTAAAGCATGGGGCAAACGTGACTTATGTGTGTTTCATGCGATTTGTATTTTATGTAGGTATGCCGCTACTTTTATTTTAAGCCATTTTCTTAATGCACGTACTTAGGCTAATTAAAAACTAATGAAGTTAATAATATTACTTTTCAAGTTTTTGTGCAGTTTTGAAATATTTTACATATATTTACCACATTTAAAAGATATAACCGCGAAATAACCCAAGCATTTCTCAACCATTTCTGCATAATCCTTTCAGTTTCGTCGTTCTTTCCCTCGATGTCGTCGATGTACGATTTCAATATATCGATACTGTTTCTGAGTATTTTCCTTCCTGCTGTCCACGTCGTAATTTTCGACAACACTAGAGACTCCAGGACTAGAGCAGTGAAATTCTGCAACTCCAGGTCATAGTCCGATAATTTTCCGATGGTCAGAATTATGGCCAAAACGATGTAAATAATAGAAAACGTGTGAAATAGCCCTAGAACAAAAAGAGGGTTCAGTTTGGGCGTTTCGGTCAAATCTCCGAAACCGATCATTTTCGTTGCGAAGAGAATAGGATGGATTCCATCTTCCAGTGTGTATTTTTTGTCTTTATATTTATTGATGATTTTGACAATTTTATTCATTGTGAACGCTGCTTTGACGCCAGTCGGGTAGACACTGAAAATCGAATGAGACGCTTCGCAATTTCTTGTATTCACTTATCTATAATTTGGATGCAATTATGAGAACTTGGAAATGTGCATATTACCATATCGTTAACTGGTTAACAGTAACGTTAAGTACATCTACGTAGCATGAGGGCTGTCATTATAAAATTTATATGATTTTATTATTCTTCATTAAGAGCGTCTTAAGGACATACATAGAAGAAGAAAGAAATGGGAGAATATTTGACTGTTAATATCAAATTATGTTAGCTTCAAATATATCAGTTTCAAAATATTTTGTAGGTATGCGAGCGCCAGGTATAAATGCAGAAAAAAATACAATTGTATGCAGTTTCAATCCTACCAAGCGTAGAAATACGATTTCGAAAATAAATGTAATGCTCAGATTATTGAGAATGTGCAAAAATACAATTATATAGGGATAACCATTGACTATAATTTGAACTGAAAAGCCCATATAGAAGATGTCAAACAATAATTTCGAAATGTTGTTGGACTGTTCGAACTGTAATGTGTCGGACTGTTCGAACTTAAATTGGAAAAACGGACCCCTCCCACAAATTTCACTATTAAGCGATTGGTTCTATACTTAATATATCAATAATATTTTGATGAATTGCTTCAAGTAATTTATAAATGTGAATATAGATAATATACATATGTATATTATCATATACATAATATGCATATGTATATTATGTATATCTATTGTTCTGTAAGAATAAAAATAAAATATAAGAAAACTTAACAGTCGCGTGACTGCATATTTAAATAGGCTAATATTTTTTTTTGTAGAATCCACGTTTTAAAGTCCTACCAGTTCTATCTCATCGGAAAAATCAGAATATTTCGTCTGTAGGTAATCGATTCTTTTAAACGTCATATAAATTATCGCCATCAGATATATTGTAATTTGTCCTTCAAAAGTCGATTCAGTAAAAATATTATCAAAAATCAATTTATCGATTTTAAATATATAGATAAACAAAGACTATATATTTTTTTTAATCTGGTGTTATTTATATCTATGTGTTTTCCGTTTGATTACCGTTATTTTTTGTTCCTGGATTTGTGTTAGTCTTGTTATTGATAAGAACACCATGACAACACACATCTTTATCATATGTATGCTAGTGTCAATGAAGAAAGCGAAATTAAAATATTTTTAGCTGTATCTGGCAATGCCTTGTTTCTTCTATTCCGCCGATTTGGCCGGATACTTAACAGCTCCGTTATTTGAAACATCTAAGGTAATAAAATGGTATGCTGTCTCTACTTCTTACGGCCCATATACCCACGGGGTAATATACAGACTTAGGATCGTGGGAAAACTCCATTTTCAGGTTTTAGTGGATCTTTACCTTTTGAGGTCGCTAGAAATCAAAAAGGTGGTATTAAATTAATAAAAGGCGTCCTGTATCCGTTTTCCGCGCGGTCATCGACAGTACACATAGACGAAACTACTAGACTGATTTGGTTAAAATTTGGCATATTATGGTGTTCTTTTAGGCGTGGCTCTGTCACACAATTATGGGTAGCTGCATAGAAGCTAAAAAAAAATATTTTTTTCTTAAAACGGCTCTAACGATTTAATGAAAATTTGTTTAAAGAGTCTTTATAGATATCGATAAAATGCTCTTAGTGGTTGTTTCAGGAAAACTATTATTTTCAAAGGGAATATCTATGCGTATATAGTGCTATTTGCAAAGCGTTCGTGCCTCTTTCCGTCTACTGATGTGACCTGCTCTTTGCCATTTTCGTTTTGTTTGGCGAACGAAGTTTGAAACTTTCATTCGACTTCGAATTATATCTTAACACTCGATTTCAAATTATATCTTGGTCTCGATCTCTACTTTTACTTTTATGGTTGCACGCTAAAGTGTATAAACTGTCTGTCTGGATTTCACCGAACTAAAAGTCATGTGTTTTTTTTATTGACATAGAAAATATCCAATCAAAATCTACGTACAAAAAGAAACTATGGATTTCATGTCAATAGAAATATTTTTGAGAAAAAATAAACCAATTAGATATAGCAGAATGATATATACAGGTCTATAAAATATTAACCTTTAAAATAAACAAACTATGCAAATGTCAACTATGCAATGTATCTGAATTTTTTTAATAGCTGGAATATCTTTATTAATAAAGTACGGAACTGTTGGTGAGCGAGTTAAACTCACATTTGACCGGTTATATTTTGTATGTACGAGTACATATGGCTGATGTGCGATTACGTAAAACATCGATCGTATTCTTCGTTACTAAGAATAATAATATATGATATTATGGAGTAGGCATCTACACCATGTTCCAAAATAATGTTGACAAAATTCAATATTTAAAAAATTAATAATGGAACGCGTTGCGTTGACGTTTGTTTTTCATTATTATTTTGTATAGTGTATTGGCTGCAAATTTACATTCTAGTGCGATCAAAACTATTTCAAATTAATTGTTTTGCTATGTCTTTGCAAGGACGAGCAATAATAGCTTTATATGAAGCTGGAAAAATGCATTGTGCGATAGTTGATATTCTTGACGTCGCGTCGGTTCTCAGTTAATTTCTTGAAATATTAAACGATAAATCGAGCTGGCTACATCGAGGGCCATCTTGTGAGAGGAAGAAAAAGGATCGCTAGGACGTCTTGGAGCCGATACAACTTAAACGAAGGTTGGTACACAATCCACAAACTAAGGTGAGAAGATTGGCTTGAAATCTGCTGATAAGTCGCTCTATGTCAAATCTGATCTCAATTTTATGGCATACAAACTGAGAAAAGCGCAACCTCTTGATGACAAAGATAAGAATCTCGACTCGAAAAATGTCTTTTCTTAAACGACAAGCCAATACTGAATTTGCCAAGCTTTATTTCCGAATGAACATGTCACAATCACCAAAATGTCAGAATATGGGCTACTAATCGTCCAAAATCTGCTGTAGTTTTCCCCATCACCAAAACGCTAAATCTGTTATGGTTTGGGGTGGCATTTGAGCTACAAGCAAAACGCCCCTTTATATTTTTGTGTGTTTTTTTGTCAAAATAAACCAAGGAATGCATTAACGAGACATTATAGAAGCTATTCTTTGGAGCCAGGATCATTTCGGCAACCAGTTATGGATATTTCAACAATACTGCTCCAGTTCACAGGACCTTAAGTATTCAAAATTGGTGCAAAGATAATTTTCCTGATGTAACCAGCTCTCACGAATGGCCACCCTACTCGCTCGACATTAATCCAATAGACTGCAGTGTATGGTAAATTTAGAAGTAAAGGCCTGCACTACACGGTACAGGAGATTAAATGAGTTTTTCTCTGGTCTTTGGAGTATTAAAATATGCGATAATAAAGCTGTCTATCGACAATTGAATATAATCAAGCAGTTTATTCCAGAGTAGAGAGTATAATGAATCAATTTGGAAATATTTTTCGGTTATATTTATATACGTATGGTAGCGATGTGCTTTCGCTGATGTAATATACCGCATGAGACCGCTATAGCATGCCATCTCCCTTTTAACATAAATATTCCATCGGCCGTCGACGTTCCTTACCAGGCCGCCAGAAGTCCGGAAGCCGTACCCGTGCAGTCTGCTAGATTAGCGGGATCGCAGCGCGGGTATCGCAGCTCAGCAGTCTCCACCGCAGATGCCATGTACAAACCAAGACCACAAGGCGTCCGATGAGTTGGGCGCCGCATAGGATACTGGCCTAGGGCGCACAGCCCTGCGACGCCACAACCAGAACGCCGCGTCAATGGGCCCGGCTCACGCGAAGCCCCGCAGAAAAGGCTAATTGCGAAAGCGGCAAATGTCACGGGCCCCAATACCAGGACCGTCGACTGACTTAATCCACGTTCCTCAGTCGGTCGCGCGCCGTCCTCATGTACGGTCTCTCCGCGGCTGGCTTTGAGCTGCGTTCAGAAGAGATCGCAAAACATAATATCGAGTACTAAACTGTTTGATTGTTCTTTTCTTGCCACCTCGCCTGAAACCAGTTACCATCCACTTCTTTTTCACCGTAGAAGTGCCTCGCATTATGGCTCCGCCGGCTGTAAGATAAAATGCAATATGCGAGAATGGTGTGGTCGACATGTTCTTCGTTCGGTGTTTCTTGCAACAAAGTAATTTGTGCTTTCTTCTTCTTCATTCAGGCTACGTCTCCGATTGTGAGGTTTTCTTGTAGCTGCAACCATTGATTATATAATGCTGTAGTATAGTTATATAATTATATAATCAATGTAGTATAGTTACATAAATATATAGTTTTATAATCAATACTGCAACGTGGATTCAAGTTTCCCTGTGATTGAATAAAAGTCTCAATTGAGACGTCGAGATCATGTTTTTTAGTTATTTGTATTTTGTGTAATCTGGGTAGTTCCCTCATCGTAACATTGCATTGTGTTACATCCTCTTCCTCGTATCTCCATTGCACTACTGTGATGCGTACTCTAATTCCTTCGCCTGTATGTATTGTGCTTCTTCGACGAGGTATTGCCTCTGCCTATCTTCTTATTCCTTTGGTTGGTTTCTGGTCGGTTTGGGCGGCCTCCCAAGGAAAGATTTCGTCTCGTGGGGTCGATATCTGTGCACTTCGGAGTGTGCTATGTGCATTGGTAAGGAATTTCTTCTGGTCCATTTCCCCTTGGGCAAGGTGGTTTATTTTGTAGGTTTGACGTATTGTGGTTCGCAACAAGTTAAAGTGACCATTTACCCGCGAATGGGATAAAATAACTGTGGGAATGAACGGATATTGTTTCGAGAACCGCTAAACGTTTGTTGATGTGCATCAATGCCAAAGAAGGATAATTTGAGGACTAATATTATCTTTGTTGCTAAGAAATACTTCTATTTTTATCATTTATGTTATTACATGTTAGGCCATAACCCAATTTAATAAAATTACTGGCAAAAATGTTTGTTAATGTTATTTTGAACCACGCTGTAATAGTTTCGAGAAGAAATAATTGAAAGATTGATACCTACTCCTGGTGTAAGCGTGCTATTTATTTAAATTGCATTATTACGCCATTTTCTACCTTACCCATTACCTATAATTTTTCTAACCTTTGAACAGTGGTTATC
>JAOPUG010000042.1:12892216-12907174 GCA_027564375.1 Micropterix facetella | reverse complement strand
CCCCATATCTTATTAAAACCTTCAGAGCAAGCTATGCCTCGGGACACATACCAGAAGAATGGACTAATGTCACACTACTATTCATACGTAAAGCTGGAAGGAAGACTACGCACTACCAAAGTCCTTCAGGCCAATCGGCCTTCATCCTTTCTGGTGAAAGCGATAGAGAAGGTACTGGATAGGCATATTAGAGAAGAGACATTAACGGTCAACCCTATCAGTTGTAACCAATGTACCTAAAGTGGAGACACATCTACGGAATCTGCTCTGCTCTACCTAGTACATAGTGTGAAAATGCATTAGAAGACAGACAAATTGCACTATGCGTATTTTTAGACATTAAGGGCGCGTTCGAAGATACTCCCATTGAAACTTTAGTGAAGGGTTTGGAGAAGAAAAAAGTTGACTTCACCACAACTAGATGGGTAATAGCGATGCTCTCAAAACGCATTGCCTAGGTAGCTCTTCAAGGAACCAACTTTGAAGTCTATACTATAAGAGGATAACCGCAAGGAGATGTGCTCTCGCCCCTACTATAGACTATTGCTGTGGATAAACTCCTGTACAAAATGGCAGAAACCAGAATAGATCCTCAGGGCTACGCGGATGACCTCGTGATCTTTGTCCGAGGATTCTGTCAAAGTACGATTTCTTACTTTATGCAAAGAACGATAACTATTGTTGGCAAGTGGTGCAGAGATAACTAATTAGTAGTTAATGCTGATAAGACCGTCCTTGTCCAATTAAAAACAAAAGGCAGTCGGATGGACTGACTATGCCAAGTCAAAATAGCAGGCTGATACCGTTTTCCAATGAAGTAAAGTATCTGGGAGTTACAATCGACCAGAGACTCATTTGGAACAGCAATTTAGACAAAACTATACAAAAGGCAAAAAGTACCTAGGGTATAAGCAGTGGACTGGCAGGGTAAAATAATCCAGTGCAAAAGCTTATTATGGTTCTTAACAGATGGAAAGCTAACAACGGAGATATAGTAGGAGGCGATCACAATAGACCAGAGATGGTCGCAGAGACGCAAGGGTCAGAAAACCTTATAACAGCCCCAACACAAGGAAAAAAAACATTCGCCATCTTGGATTCGACTATAAAGCGAAAACCGGTACTCAGGTATGACAAGTATTAGCCATTACTAAAGCATAGACCAATACATACTTGACTATAAATTCAGGTGTTAGAGAACCGGGAATAACCCGCAGTTTTTGCGTTTACCATATATCAACATGACATAATTCACCTAAATGTGTATACCGTGTTCCAGATTCAAAAGCAAAAATTGAAATAGTCGGCTCGTGTATTCTATAAGTGATGAAGAAAGTCGATTTTTTTGGTTTGACTGCGATTTTCCTAAACACATATCATTATATGTATATTATGAGATTTTAAATTACAAAGGATTATTCAACACGCAAAACTAAAGTTTGCCTACAACTTTGTTTGATTCAGGCCTTTGTTACCTAGAAAAAATACTGAATATTCGAAAGTGGAATATAAATAATGGTTTTCTTCAACAGGAAAGACGTAAACAAAAAAAACGTAGATGATTTTCGTCTCTTTTTTGTTCATGGGACGGATTTCCGTCTAATAGGAGATTTTTTTTACATTCTATGTAAAAAAAATCTCCTAATATCTAAAAACAATTGTTTATACTTCGTTTCAGTTTTTGCTTTTAAATTTTGGCACGATGTAACGAACGTATCTGATATTCAAAAATGTATCCCATTACATATCATTGAATTCAATTTGATGCACTTGAAAAGTTATAATGACTATCACGGAAATTATTTCGCATAAGGCCCTTATAGCCTCTGTCTCGTACTTTTATTGTTTCTCTCATTAATCGTACTTTTTATCATTTATGTGTATGGAATATCTGTTGCCAATATTGTTGCAACCCGTATCTTTTTTTATCCATATTATCTAAACTGTTTCATTGATATGGAAATTGTATTCATATAAATAATTTCGTTTCTAAGTTATAGAACAGTACATATCTATTACAAAGTGAGAGTTGTCTTCTCCAGATTGCTAAAAATCCTGAAACCAAATTGTCCAATTTATCCCCCGGTTTCCCCCATGTGATTAGTGAGAGAGTCGCACATTAGTTTGTACGTACGAACATACTCATATTTGCTAGGGCTACTTGAGTTTATATATGAAATTTTGGTGATTTTAGTGGAATAAAAATTTATTTTAACTTACAGAATTAAATGTGAAATATTTAAAGGCCAATGCAATCAATCAGAAAACGCTAATAGTGTGGAAAAGAGAATAATAGAAACTTATTGTTCTGATCTCCCTTATCCTAATTTCTCTCTCAAACATAATTCAAGTATAGGCTTGATATTGGTAAATACCGGCCCATGAGCCTCTTATTTAGATGCAGATGTTCCTATCCCTCGTATTCCGGTGGACTGAGGGTTAAATATTCCTGGTTAGAGTGGCACAGTCTAATCTCATCTAATTTATAATCGTGGTTGAACTGCGTTTTGTTCTTAACTGGTCATTGGGATACAATTTCAACTCCTCGATCTCTTTGTAAATATTCTAATACCTTCCTAATAAAACTGATATATTATTAAGCTCACCTGTTTCTGCATTAGGAATATAATTTTACAATTATCGTACATATGTATTAAACATATGCATTAATCTTCAGTGTGAAGAAAATATTTTATTTCTTCCCTTTGCTTAGGTTGGAGCCATAATTTTTGATTCTGCCGCTTTAGAAATCGGGTTTTCTTCGTTTTATGAAATTTGTATTTTAAAATGTTTAAAATTTAAAAAAAATGTTTGCTGGCATTTACGACTAATCTGTACTTAGGCTAGATCAGTTCATTTAGAAAATTGTTTGCAATGAATGTAGAACCAAACTTGCGATGGCGAACGGCGCACGGCGTCTCTTCGGCTATATCATTATTCCAAACACGCCTGGCGCCCCTTCAGACCGCGCGGCCCTTAATGAAAACCTAACGAGTTGCGCCACCCTTAATTGGCAGGTGATTTTTTTCTTCCTCGACAACACCTGCATTAGCCGCGGATGGATCAGCCTCTGTCCCTTCTCCCCGCAGCCGTAGCAATCCTCAACCCTCAGCAACCCTCGACTAGTGCAAAGATTAATCAAAGAATGTTGTATATTCACAACCGATACGGTATGAAAGGGAATTCGTCTGATCAACGCTCTCCTCAGATCTCTACAAAAACCATGTGTATAATTATTGAGAATGTTTATAGTTTGATTTCAAATAAAACAAAAATATAGAAAACAGATATAGTGCTTATAAAATATCATCCATTGCAGGGTCATCGCAGTAGGTTAAAAAGAAAAGAAGTAAAAGCAAAATCAAGCTGGAAAGGATGACAAATTTAACATATCAATAAGAAGAGTAAATATAATCACAACTAATTAATACCTAGAGATTATTACAGTAAAATTTCATTACTAGATATTATATCAAAAGTCAATTTACATGTGATCTAAAATGTCATCGCGAAATAATTAAAATATACTGTTTGTCAGAAAATAAAGCGAGAATGAAAAAAAAGATTTGTTTAAAATGTCTAATATGTGCAATAAGAATAAGTTGTTATATTTATTTGTCATTTTAGCTTAAAAAGCCTTTTATGCTGTAATAACATTGATTGTTTATGAGCCAGTGCTTTAATGCATGCTTGGAACCTGGTTGTTGCATGTATTTGATATTTTTCGGAATAGAGTTAAATACTTAACATAACAGAACTGCGGTCCCCTTTTACACAGTTCTGTCCTGACCGAGGGACAGTTTATGAGGTGTCTATTTCTCGTGTTCCTTGAGTGTGCATCTTTTCGTAAAGAATAGATGGCCCATTATTTTTGATAAAATCACAATAGTCCAGTATATACAAAGAGGACACAATCAGCGTAGACATATTGGGGAAGAGAGACCTGTAGGAAGTGTCTGGCTCTACTCCATATAGTAGTCGAACAGGATATTCGATGAAGCACCATATTTGTTTATTATATTTTTCTTTTATTTGGAATTCAACTATAAACAATCTCACTAATTCTACACATATAATGCACAATCAATCATATCAACGAGTTGTGTTGTAACAAATATATTTTAAACATAGTTATTTAATTCATTAAATTTATTTTAATATTTTGCCTGAAGGGCCTAGGGCTTACTTAATATTGATCAATGTCATTGACAATCGCGAATGTGCCGTACTATTTGTGCAGTAGGTAGATTGAGAGAATATTCTAATTTGTATGGTGCCGTAATCGCTTGGGACGTGACATCCAAGTGTGTCAAGTACCTAGTGCCGAACCATCTATTCGATTAGAGAATATATTGTAAACAAAAATGAAATCTAATAAAATAAGTCTATCTTCTACTTATTACATGTTAAATTGTTATAATGCATTCGCTTAATTACGGTATTCGTATTAGTGGCAGTTTTTTAAATAAGTATTTTGAATAGTTTTATTCCGTCGATTCTATGTTGATGTACCTTGTAATATGAGCGCCTAGTAAGTGGCTGCTTACTAAGGCATTAAACAATATTTTTATAGCTTCGGGTTTCGTAAATGCCTTACTAGTCCGTATTAAGGAATCTAACATTCGATATGCCTTTTCTACGTGTAAATTAAAACGTAACTTCGTAGCAAAGGCTACTCCTAGATCTTGAATGCTTCTACTCGCTGGAGGGCGTTATCGTAAAGCTAGTAAGACATGTAGATATGAAAGAGATAAATGATAGGGAAGTAGTAACTGCTTTTACAATAGCGAGTATGTACTACATGCTGACGATTAAAAAAAAAATTGTTATAGTTAATGATCGCTCCTGATTGTGGGAATATTCAGTGGGATCTCGATCGCATAAAAAATATCTGCCATTTCAATATGTTCGATTCCTGTGTTGCTTTCCTGAAACGGTGATTTTTGGGCATTGAACACACCGACTCCATATTCGTTACATTGCACTAAGTACCGGTTCCTGGTTTTGCTCATCTTTTAGTTTAACCGGCCTGCTGGCTACTTTCAGGTATCATCTCCGTTACAGTGACATTTCCGAGTGCAGAATCTGCTGAGACTAGTTCTCTTCCTGAGCAGCAGACTGGACACTGAATTGTCGCTGATCTCGAAATATAACCGGATGTGCTGTCGTTAATAATGCTTTGATGTCTCATCTGTCATTAGTTAGATGTGTGTGTGTGTGTGTGTCTGTGTGAATGCTTAATATTTAGCGTGGAAACAACTTCTAATTTTCTTCTACGGTTATAAAATCCATAGCATATTATTACAAATACTAACAGCCACTTACATTTACATTTTTTTAGCTTCATGTTTGATGATACAATTGATTTTTGGCAATCGCAATTCTGTAATGTAATATAATTTTTTTCAGTATAATATTAACAACAAACGTTGCATTTTTTTCTGGACAGCGGCGAAATCGCACCTTTCAATAACACGACACATCTGGTGTGCATATACGTATCTTTCATAATCTGTGAGTGGAGCCTTCGTCCCGCCTAGCACAATTGCGCCTCTTGAGTGAAAATCCGCTGCGTTCACACCTCCGCCTACTTAAAAAAATATAAGCCGTACCCGAGGAGCCGTTCGCGGTAAAGTCCAGTGACTCTTCATTTAATTAATTTAATTGATTAATTGACTATGGCAATGAGACAACTTTCCTTTAATAACGTAATCATTGGCTGTAGATTCGTCGGCACATGTTAGGCTTAAACCCTACTAGACAACTAATTGCGTGTGGCTGAGTTAGCGCGCGACTGCTTTTAGTGCGACTCTGTGGAAATGGAGCACACAATGTTGCGCAACTATGGCATAACTATTCGGTTGTGAGAGAGTAGCCAGTGGTTTTGCTTCATTTGATCCAATTCTCGAGTCGTGCGCGACTATTGGCCTAGTGGGTTTTGCTAATTATTGCTTTACAATAGGCTAACTAGGTTCTATATACGATGGGGATATTCACTGTCTAAATGCCGTAGCTTAGGTACTCGTAAACCGAGTTTGTGGGATTGACAAAATTATGCGTAACGGTTTTATTTTGGAACCATATCAGGATCACCTGAAAGATACGACCTGTGTAGATGGGGAGCTGGCTGCTAATTGGAAGAGGAGAAAACGAATACACTATACCCAACGCAAACGCTCCTGACAGTCCGGGCAATAAAACTTGCAACATGACATTACGTTTCTCCCTCGCACAAGACGCAAAGATGCGCGCCATCCCCGGCCACGCCTGGCTATCGATATCGATGGATTTTCGATATTGATATCGTCGGAAACAAAGCAATATTTGACAGTAAATGAAAATAATTAGAATAGGCAGGGGGGAAACTCAAGGTTTCCTCCAAGTTCGGCCCATGTGATTACTTTCTTGTATGTATTTATAATATGTTAGAATATTCAGGATGGTCTAAAACAACTACTTGAACTGAGCACGTAAACTATAAGAGAGCCATTGTGTAAATCCTATAATTACTCCCTCAATGAAGGGAGTTACTGTCTGGAAGGGTTTCAAATGTTAAGTCAAAGGTTAATCTCATAATGTTCCAAATATTTTTCCGCTTTTATTGCTCTGAGACAACAAGCTCTCTAAAAACGTTGTGTGGTTGATACGGGTCTTTTACGAGTGTGGTCACCACACAAAGATCGATGTTACAATAAACATTATAAAATAAAATTTTAAAAATATATGAAATGCCATACAAATAATTTTTAGTGCATGAATATTAACTCTTTTGTTTAAGCAAACGTATTGTGCTTTATTTTGCAAAGGTAAATCGTCGATAAGAATGAATCTTTCATTACTTTGCATATAATAATATGTAAATTAACATATATAATGTCCAAGATCATTATTCGGAGCAGCAAAATTAATTACCAATTTGAAATTATATTTTTAGATTTCAGAATGTAAAGCGATTTATAGGAGCGAAAGAATTTTTTAAAAACGGACGTAGTTTCATCAGTTATTGTATCATCAGTTATAGTAACATCCAGACAGACAGATGCAAACGCTTTCCTGGTATATATGGACTCTAAACCAGGAAAGCGTGTGAAACGCCGAGAAAATTCTTTTTGGAAGTGTTAATTTAATTTTTCATTTACTGTAGTGTTTTGTAGGAAAATCTTTTTTATGGGTAATTTGGTCGAAACCCACTTTTATTTCTCGCGTTAAAAATAGCCGCTTAGAATCCATCGATATCGAAAGCCAGGCGTGGCCGGGAATGCGCGCCATCTCTTGTGCGAGAAAGAACGTGATGTGCTGTCTTGCTTGCACGTTTTATTGCGCGGGCTGTCGGGAGCGTTTGCGTTGGGAGGCAACGATTAGCAGCAGAATGGAGAATGATATCAACGGTTCTGTGACCTAAGGATTCAGCCAAAAGAAGATAGGTGTAGAGTAACACCCTTGTGAGGATGATGTCAACTAGGGAGTCAGGACAAAGAACCAAGAAGCATGGCATTCAAGGTAACTGATCCAAACCTAACTGACTTTCACTATAGGCTATGAAAGTATAGCTACTTAGAGATAACGGAAGGCTTGAAAGGGGGGAGGGGAGTCTAGATAAAACAATAGAGGTTTTGACGCCTCATGAAGTGCGATGACACTAAAAGAAGATGAAAGATGGGGCGAATAGAAAGAAGCGCTGAACGAGAACAAAAACCGCCACGCCAGCCGAGGGCGGACTTGTGTAGCCGCACGCACTAGGTATATTTAAGGTGTACTTCCGGCGATCATATCAATTACCAAAATAAGTAAAGGCCACGTCTCAAATAACCATACATATGTGCAAAACTGCAAGTTAATTAAGTCGCAGTAGAATTCGCAGCGGCGCGATACACAGCTCAATTGAGTCCTCTTCGCATTGAAAACAAATGGGCGGTTTTTGATGAGGCCAAATACTAGCCATGTCTCTCTGATTTCCGAGATATTTACTTTTAAACTTTCATTATTACTTTGGCGCACCCTGCAGCTGCCGAATTCTTACAATCGTGCGAACAATATAAGGACATTAAATCGCCCAAAAATACTTTTCTCGACGTTCCACATCCAGACATTTTTAGTCACATTTTTTTCTGGTACAGATAGACTCTAGGATATGAAATGAAAACGTCCAAAATTACTTTTCTCGGCGTTTCATGTTTCCTAGAGTCCATCTAAACCAAAGCCGCACAGCCCAGTTGATTTGGGGGTCAGTACGCCCAACGGTTGGGGTATCTGCCATACAAATTGTACCCATAAAATCAGATTCTTTTTGAATTTTTAAAGCTTAAAACGGAAAAAACGGTGGAAGTAATAAAAATAAATAAATATAATTAACGATGATTACTTGCTTTAGACTACCCTGAACATCCTAATATATAATACATACTTTTAGAGGAATTTCAAAATGACTCTATACGCCATATATCGGTCGAGAGGACGAACTGTACGATGGCTCACGGCGAAGCGGTGTACATCTCTGCTAAGATTAACGTCATGGATCGGGAAGAAGAACATGTCAGGGGTCGTGTATTAACGTAATAATATAAAAAAATAACCATTTGGGCCGAAGTTGACAACCCCTTGGGTTTTCTACCTGCCAATTTTATACTTTTTGCTCGATTTGTCTGACATTTTCTGGGATATATAGATTCAGTAATATTGATTTTAAATTTATGGAAATAACCAAGCTATATACTATATTTCAGATTTTAAAACAAAAACTGATATAGTTGGCATAGCCTGATATAGAAAACATAAAAAAACTACTGTTTTTTTAAAATTTAGTATATTTTATTTTTAGAAGATTATCCTACATGAAAAACCAAGGTGATAATCATTTAGATTTTTTCTGAATTAGACCCTTGTTACCAAGAAAAAACTATGAATATTCGGAAACTGAATATAAATGTGGCTTTCCTTAATAACGAATACCTACTAAACCAAAATAAGTGATCAGCTCAATTTTTCGTATAGTTTAATCTCCTGTAAAACAAAAACAAACATTTAAAAAAAAAATCTTGACTAGTTATTACTACACGCGCCGACTATTTTAGTTTTGTCTTTTAAATCTGGAATAAGGGGTATATATGAAGAACTGCAATTAAAATCGACCCAGAATTTCCCAAGTTATTCGGTAACAGACAGACATTCAGACAGATATATCATTTCATAATATTTACCGAAATTAAATAATGAAGTGAAATAATGCTGCTAAATTACTTATTGAGTTGGTGCTTTTAAAATACCTATGTAATGTAAGAGAAACAATATGTAATAGAAACAATACGAAGTCAATGAAATCAGCTCACAGCATACTCTTTAGTATAGTTGGGTGGTGTCAATGTTACGGGCGAACCCTTGTAACCCTGAGATGAACTTAGAGATTTTGTGGACATGCACAATCCATAAATCCGCATATCACCGCCTATAGCCCGTAAGAGTCCAACTCGTTATGGTAAGGCAATTGCCACCAAGTGGGCTTCCTCGCACTTTTACCAGATTTAGAAGAATGTCTCCATCCTCCAGTCTTTGCCGATTGAGCAGCGTGGCTTGCAAACTAGTTAGTGCACCAACCGCCCAGTTTCTTCCGAGATGGTCCTCCGGGACCGCACTTCCAATCCCAATTGTCAACGATTGCAGGTTATAGCCGCAGGCATTGTTCACGGCAGTCCTTCCAGGTTAAGTCTCTCTTCGAAGAGACTGCCAGATGGAAGTTGAGCCGTGAGTTGGCTCGGCCTAAAAACAGATAAAGGGCCCATCAGGGCCAAGCTGCAAGGAACCTAGGTATCAAACTTTTTAGTACATTTTGCACAGTTGAATACTTTTAGAAAGCTTGGCATTACTGACAGTGACAAGGGCAGATGCATCAACTGCATAAAATATTCAGAAGACTTGCACGCCTCCGCGTTTCTGCCTGGGAGAGAATGGGGGCCAGAATTCATAGGAAGAATATTTTTAAATTTAGTGTAATTTCGCAGTAGGCACCAAAGACTAAACACTCTTGAATATAAAGTAAATGAGTCCGGAAAAATATTACTAGTAAGTAGATCAATCATAGAAAAGCAAGAAGGATTGGCATAATCCGAAACAAGACTGAGCTTAAAAATAACCATTTATAAGAATACGATGTACGTATATGTCGAAGTATAACAATATAAATTGGTAGTTACCACTTATAAGTACATTTGTTATGTCTTTTAATTGAAAATTTAAAAAACAACCTATTTTAAAAACACGCCCACCTGATGCATTTCAATCACTGACCTCTATTATACTAGTAAGAGAAATCAGTGATTTTAAATATCATTCTCTATTCGAATATGCCACGGTTCATATCAGTTTTTTTCGTGTTTCTCAGAATTTTCATTTAATTTAACCCCTAGGTGCGGTGGTATAATCTGAGTATATCTGGCTAAGTTTGAGGTTTCATAAAATCATGGCTTCTTTAACTTTATTCTTTTGGCTGAACCAATTTCTCCATTTTTCTGTCTTGTCTGTCATAATACTTTCAAGTATAGCCTTTCACCATATTGGAAATATTTATTATCTTTTCTATGGTTGGAGAATTAGTACTGTTACATATAGCATTTATATGATTTTAAATTGTTTCTCGTGTTGCCTTGGTTTAGCATAATATCATGAAATATATAGACACAATTTCTATGAATACGACGCGGAAGACGTAAATTTTGGAAAAGGCACAAAATACATGTAAAACGTTTAGTCTTTTGTATGCCTTTATAAAATTTTAAATGACGCTCAAATTTCCACTCTGAAAATTCAGTGAGTGCTTTCTGAGGGGCTTTAAACATAGCTACAACGACACTTGACTTGGAATATACATATAGGGTGAACTGAGTAAGCCGTTATTAATATTAGCCGACTACGGCAACCCGGGTTAGCAGTTATTAATATATCCATGAATATTTGTACTTACGGATTTCTTCCTGATATCTATTAATTCTTCATAACGGATTAATTAGCATTAGTTATATAGCAGTATTGAGTATTTTGTTGCAAACACACTTTTTTATTTAAAATTTCTGTTTTTTGTGTATTCTATGATCACAAATTATTAAATAGTTCTTTTAGAATTTTAATAGGTGTATATTATTAGTGTATTTAAATGTCTCTTTAATTTTCATGACCTCTTTTTAACGGGGCGGTTTACTCTTGTTTTCGGAGTATACGATTTAATTTATGTCACTTACAATTCTCAAAGCTACATTTTTAATTTTTGATGGGTAGCAAGATACTTGGGGTCTTGGATAACTCAAATGATTATAATATTAGGTATGATTAAGGTCAGAAGATATAGTTTGTAAATACAGGACTGTACATATCGCTATCTCGAAGCAACACTGGTTTAGTGGCCAAGTCACAGTTCTGGATAATCGAGCTTTCGTGTTTTCATGAAGTTCAGCTAATAAAATGTATATCTAATTCTACGTTTTTATCGTCATATTTATATTTTGACCACAGCACTTCGTTTTTTTGTATACATTTTAAATTATATATAATTTGTTACTATGGAAAATCCGAATTTTGCAAAATTAGAAGATATCCCATTGCCGCTCTAAAATTCATTGGATTCTTCATCACCGCACAAATCGTCTCAATTTTAAATAGACCAGATTTTGCTTTCGCCACCCAAGTAGCCAAGTATTGAAATCCTGCTCGAAAAATTATATTATGCCCAATAACTTGGGTTTTCCCACTGCATATTTTATAGTTTATATTCTAAATAAATCAACTAAAACTATTAAATACTTAATAAAAGACATGTCAATGGATCGGAACAATAGCTGGTATTTCGAAAACGTTAAAAAGTAGAATACCCATTAAAATAATTAAATAAAGCCACATTCAGACAATGATAAACAAGTTATTGTAAATTTATTCAAATAAAACATACATTGTTTACTTCCACCTTTTATGCTTCTACTATGTTGCAAGCCTTCAAGGTTTCATAGAAAAAATGGCACCGACGGGGAATCGTTGCACGCTTTATATATATAAAGGAGACTTATAATCTTGTTCGCTGGTACCGCAGGTTGTTCTTTGTAGGCAGACTCAATCAATTAATTATACTCTGTATCAAAGTATATAGTCTTGTATTTAAAGTAGCACTGGATAATTCATTAATCCTTAAAGCTTTCATCAATTCATCAATCAATTCATTATACTCTGTATCAAAGTATATAGTCTTGTAGTTAAAGCAGCACTAGATAATTTATCGTAAAACACTAACATATTTTGTGCTGCAATTTCTTAGCATTGCATTAAAAATAATTGATCATTAGCCATCATTACGTATACTAATGTCGAAAATGGAATTTAGCTATTTATCCCATGGTTGCTCTGAAGTATAAAGGTTTAATGTTTGTGGGTGCTTTCTTAGCATCAATTGCATGATGTACCTTCATAGCGGAGTGAGCATGTAAAGAAAAAGGAAAACAGTGCTTTTATTTTATATCAGATTAGCAGATGACCGCTCCCCCTTTGCAAAGCCGCAAGTGGTACTTAAAATAATGCGATACCCAAAAATATAAATCACACCCTCCTGAAAAGTGCCGAATCATTGAATAAGACAATAATTGCGAGAGGAGGACGCGACTGTTTTAGTAATTACGAAAAAATTACGACCGTCCCGAACAAAAGAGGCATAGCCATGACAAAGAGAATGAGAGAGGGAGAGAGAGGGCGGCCAAATCGCCGGTATCCTCTCTGCGCATTTTTTGGACGCAAGCTTCCATTCAGCGACTGATTTATTGGCCCTTTTGCGGTCCAATACTATTTAAACGCCACACTGTTCGCAAAAATAGTACGTTTGGGCGACCATGGAGGGTGGAGAATATATTTTCAATTGTCCTTTATCATCTTATCTTTATGGAAATGACTCCTTCAAATTATCATAAAGATTGGGTTGTCTTCGATGGATCACAATGGCTCGTTTTCATCACTCGCAGTACATTAAACAATTATACATACGAGGTGTGACAATAAAATAATGAGACTGAAGTGAAAAAAAACCTATTTACGTTTATAGTCAGCTGTAGTGTACTCTCCTACAAAGTAGTTCGCTTCTGCATGCACATACTACTCCAACGCTTCTGCTAATGCTGATAACATTTCTGGAACTCTTGTCCTAGAATTTGGCCTAAGACCCTTGGTATAGCATTTTGGACATATTTTGTTTAAAATTGTGTCCCTTGACTGACAATTTGCCCCTTGAGAAGAAAAAATCACACGGGGCGAGACCTAGCAAAGAAGGTGACTGTGGTAGTACTAACATGCATTTTGAAATAAAAATTGTTGTACAGATAATGCAGCATGATATGGCGCATTGTCGTAATGAGGAATTCAATTACCAGCAATGTTTGACCGACGCGGAGGACTCGTTTTCGAAGTCATTCTTGAATTTCTTTGTGAATATGGACCCTTTCTTCTTGAATATGGACCCTGGCTGATGTCTGTCCCTGAGGTTGACGATCGTCCACTACGGTCCTTCTTTAACATTCGTTCTGCCTTCACAATACATTTTATGCCAACGGGACACTCGACATAACCTCATTTACATACGCCTACTGAAACTTATCGTAAGTTGTCGTGGCATTTCCATTAAGTTTAACACAAAAATAAAGTACACAATAAAGTACTGTTGCGCAATATTTTTTTATTCCTTTTCCGGAACGAATGACAAAAACAGTCAAAACACGTGCTACTTTCGGCACATGGCCCTTGCAACCTAGCCTCTTTCTAAACCCGAAGAAAAACTTTAAAGGCGAGCGATTCGTGTTAGATGAAGAGGTCCATACTGTTGTTTCCGAGTACTTCGATGGCAAAGATGTAAAATGGTGTTTCTATGAGATTAAATGCATCGAGGAAACGATATGGAAGTGTGTCGAGGTTTGAGAGCATTGTGTTGGAAACCAAAAATGAAAGTTTCAACCAAATCATTGTCAAATAGGAAAAACATGCATCAAGAAAGAGGGCTCAGTTCTCCGACCAATTCTGTTTATGCTCTATATATCTGATTTCCAAGATGCTACTCACTACGACATCAAGCTTTTCCGCGGACGATACTAAGATTTTTACAAATCTTCTAGCCCACCATGGTTTACTACACGACGACCTCTCTAGAATTTCTGAATGGACTCAGAAATGGTTTACCTCCCAGAACAAATGCACAGTTCTCCACATAGAACGGAGTTATCTTAAACTGCATTACCATATTGGCTTGAAATCAAGCCAGTCAAGGAACAAAAAGATCTCGGGATATCGATATTGTTCAACCTGAAGCAGGAAAAATATATTATCACCATAATGATGAGAGTAAACTCACCTACTTGAAAATGAAAACATTCCACAATATTATCACAGATGCGATTAAAAACAATACAAGTCATATGTTCTACCGTTATTAGAGTTTGGAGTCCATACTTTACAAAAAACATTTGACCTAATTCTCCACGCCTGCTTATACGCGTATGTATGCTTATGCGCGTATGACTGCCTATACATGGCTGTGCTCAATGTTTTATGCTGCTTGACTGTATAAAATAATAATAATTGTCTTTCACTGTTAGGTTGAGATTTTTTTCTACCTCTCCGTGTAATTCAATGTTTTGGGTGAAATTATTTAAGTATAGTATTAATTTTTTTAATAATATTTTATTTTTGTATATTTGGCCACATTGATAAAGATGTTGTAAAGTACCTCAGAAAGATTGATCACAAGAATATGGCAAATAATCAGTGCCCATTTAACTGGGTTACAATGGCTCCGTGGAGCCTGGGCTATAATGGCCGTTATGTTTTGGTCAGCCCAGTTCGCGGAGCAGCTGCTATTCAGGAGCCTCCCCGAAGAGGGACCAACCCGATGAACCCGCTGTGCGGCTGACCCGGGGACGGGAACTCGGGCGTGGCCTGGACAGCTGG
>JAOPUG010000042.1:12871521-12890045 GCA_027564375.1 Micropterix facetella | reverse complement strand
TATATACATAAATGTTTATTTTCGTTTCATTTTTATCATTATTCCAGAATAATGGTAGACAGGCTCATCGCCGTTTTATTAGGGCGTCTAAAAGATTATTCATGTGGAATTTATATTCTTCTGTGGAATTTTACTCTTGAAAGAGGATACATTAGCTTAGAACGTCGTTTAGATTATGCTGATGCCAGTGAGCGCATTGAAAACTCCTCTCTCCTATTGGAATTTGCGGATGCACTCATTTATATACTATGTTTTATATACTATGTGTTAAGATGTCATTAGGCATTATCTTATATGTTACGAAAAATATATACATTGTTGAAAAAGTGGATATTGTCACCTGCAGCGTAAGAGGTTTTTCCGCCAAAGTGAATTTTGCGGGAATTGCATGAGCGAAAGAAGATATTCTTAGAATAGCCAGTGAAGCGGTGGACGCCCGAACCGTATATTCTAAGTCTATCCGGCCCATATAAATCCGAAAAACATCACTTCGTTGGATCACAATTGCTGAAATATAACTAGATACCCGAGCCGTATTCAAAGTTGCTTTTACGGAGTACTTAATAACTTCCGGCGAGAAAATCGCCGTGTACTAATCAGCATTCAGGGTACGATAGGTTTCCAAAGCAACATTGACCCCTTGTCCAGTTTTCCTAAAACAAGAAGCGATTATCCGCCTCGCGGCGCTTTGCACGTGGACCAATTTGGTTAGATTCTGCTCATCTTAAAATACCTTAATCGACGATTGCCGCTTTGTTTCGGGGTCTTAGCCATAATTTCATGTTTTGTCTTCTGTTACTATATTTCACACCAAATTTGGCGCCCCTTTGTTGAATCTGGTATGCATGGCATTGCACCAAGTGACGCGTCCCATTTTTTGAGCCTCAGTTAAATTGCGTGGGATCCATCGCGAGCATAGATATCTCGCAGCCAAATATTTGTGTAGGACTGATTGTACCTGACTCATGCCTAGGCCTAACAATGACCGAATCTCATGGTCCCATGCCTGTCCGTTTCGATCATACGGCGCACAGCATCGATGTTTTAGTTGTTGACAGCGGTTCAAAAACCTTCACGAAATTCGTCACGGAGGTTAAACACGACCGCATTTGTATTCTGCAAATCAGCTCTAAATTGTCATCTTGCTTGGTCTTCATCGACTAAAGCCATGTGAAGTCGAGCAATGCTCATTTCTAAAATATTCACTATTAAACCTGTCGTAATGCATACAGGCAATTTTTAAATTAACGCGTCAATGAAAAAACAAATGACAGTTAAATGAAACAACTTTATTCTACAGTCAAATGATGTCATTTTTTTTTAATTGATTAGGTAAGTTGCTAGGTCCAGAAATTTTCAGTGTGACCTATGTATATAATTTTAAATTACGTATAGGTAGATAACGGTATAAAAAGACTAATTTTGATGCGTTCGCTGGCATCATATTTTCACATATTTAAAACATTTATTGACAAATGTAACCTATTTAATATCAAAGACAATGAGACCGATTTAAATGAATTGAAACAATTTTAGAGTGTTTATTGAACTGAAACAATTGGAAGTGTTTAATGAATTGAAACAATTTTAGAGTGCAAATTGTTAATTTAAAATGAATCAAATTTCTTTATTCTGAATGTCTCTGATATCATACTAAGGCAACAACGAGGCGGGAAGCGGCACCAAAAAACGCACTTACCAGATTAATTAAATACGACGGTATCGCACAGCAATAAATCGATAGTAAATCACCACGAATGTGGCGGTAATGAGTTTGGATGCTTGCGTCGTGGTAGCAATGCGAAGAGTTTGAAATCACACGATCTACTAGCGTCGCGATCCGTTGTATATAAGCAAATACTAGTTAAAATAATGCGATAAAAATAATTGACAACATAGAGCACAGCCAGTTATAGACCGTCTAGGTCCAGTTGGTTGTACGATTTCGCATCACCTTAAGTACGCTCGCATAAATATTTGAATATAATTATTTTTTTTACTTAACTACCAATAATTTCTTTGTGACTTTCATATATATATACAACGATCTGCATATCCAGCTCCTTTTCGTGTAGATTATTAAAAAAACAATTAAGCCATTCTTGACCTAACTGCCAATTACAATACTATTCTCAACAATAAAATTATTTTTATACTAATTTAATCGCTGTTTTCCACGCAGAGAACGCTGACACAATAAGGAAATCATATACGAAAGACCAAAAAGTACACAAAGGCCAACGCGGGACCTCTACAAGTCTACAATAATTAATTCATGTCAACAAGTAGAAATTTTACTATGATATATTAATATTAGTGCTATTATATTTTCGCAGGCGGGATATATTTTGTTTCCTAATAAAAAAACATGTTTTCAATGTTCGTTTAAACTGTTCACAGCACAAATGTAAAGCAATTATTTCTTTGTCTTAGTATATCCGCAGAACAATTCCGCAGGTATCTATCCATCCACATATTCTTACGTAACTCCTAAACATTTCCATTCTATCTCGGATTGGTCGCGAAGCCAACAAGGCGGAGGTTTGAATCAGATGCATGTAAATGGATTGCATTCACATTGTTCTGCGGATAAACTTGTGAGATGGCTGCATTCGTTGGTTGTTTTATATTATGCAAATATTGAAGAACAGTAGAGGCGTAGCGACAGCACATGTATGAGTAAATATATTTATACAAGACAAAATTGGTATATTCCATCATATTTCATAGAATTTTTCTACCCTGTTCTTGTGAAAAAAGACTTTTTTTAAAAGTTGCCTTTATTTTAACAACTGAACTAAATTTTATATATGCCTAACAGTTTGTGATACGGAGTACTAAATAATCGAAATTAATAAATTGTTTTTTTGTATGAATAATATTTTTTAAGAATTTTTAATTTATCGATATATTGACCCTTATCATTTATGCAGTGTTACCATTTTAATGAGTATAGTTAATGTATCTGCCATAAATCTGCCGGTGGCATAGTGGCTAGGTAGCCTCATCTTACATCGTAAGGTTCCCGGTTCGACTCCCGGCTTGGTCACCATTTTCCTTTGGGATAAAATTAATGGAATTGCATTTTTAATTATGTCGATCGAATGCAATAACAAGACACATACATGTTACACGCCCACATACATATAAACATTTCACGGTAAGGTTGGTTGTTAGAGATTGTTGTATGATAATAAACTCGCCCATTGTGAAATAAAAAAATTAAAAAACGCCTTGAAGAATTATTCAAACGCAAGGTATATTTTTAGATCCTTATCTATATAATTGCCATTTCTTCCCACTGGCCACTTTTAACTTCAATAATATCGGTATAAATTATTTTGTTAAAGTGATTGATCGTTGTCGTGCAAAAGTATTGGCGATGAGCGATTGAAGAGGCATGCTTGTTTAACCACGAGCTTCTCCATCCTTGTTTACAGTTCTTTATTGCATTTTCGACATTGTCTATCTGCATTTCATGGATTCAATCGCTGTGATGTATGATTACGGCTATCACACAAGATCCGTTTTTCTTCGCAAGTGACGTTTTTCTATTTTTTTTTAGTTCAGTAAAACAATGTTTTTTTAGTTCAGTAAAACAATGTTGTTTTTTTAGTTCAATAAAACATCGGCGCGTTTTTGCAGCTGATATTTATTTAGCTCATACGATAAAAACGTTCGAGCGTCATTTCTTTGCCAATTTTATCCTAATGAGTCAATATTTTTTGTTATGTATATTTAAAGCTGCTGCTAGATCTGTCTTAGTTAGCAATGGATAAGCTTATATTATCTCCCTTAGTTCATCATCATTAACCTTACTCTCCGGTTGTCTATTGCACTCGATGTTCTCGATGTCAAAATTACTAGAACAGAAGCGATTTAACCCATAATGTACGGTTCGTTTGTTCATGGTGTTTGGTCCATAATACAATACAAATATATTATTAATATCGTGGGTAGTCTCTGGTGCGTTGCTGACCCAGAGGAATTTACATTGAAAAATAATGAGAATTTTTAATTTGTCTATGACTGCATACACGAAAATATCCGAGCAATAACAAATAACAGAAAGACAACTGATGAAATATATCAAATTGTTTATTTTATAACTTATTTGAATTTGAAATTCAAATTTAAGCCGAAGTGTGAAGAAACGGCAATTATATAGATAAGGACTTACTAATATGCCCTGGCTTCAAATAATTCCACAAGGCGATTTTCTGTGTGACTTAAAGCAATCTCAAGTTTTTTTATCTCAAAGCGTTGGAGTTTTCTTAACTCAATCGTAAGTTAATTTCTAGAGGATTTAGCGAAAGCCGTCTCGCAAGTTAAAGTAAGCTCAGAAGGTGGATGACCGCTGCGGGTTGGATGCGATAGGTTAGCCATTTATTTTTTATGAATGAAATAAGTGCATTTTTATGTGTGAGAATATATTATAGTGACTGTTGAAGAAAAGTCTTGCTAAATCCACTGAATCAATAAATAAAAACATCAATAATATAGATTGATTGCCTTAAAACAACCAAAACTACATTATGGCTAATGTCATATTTCTTCATGGCTGAGTTATACATGTATATTTTATGTTCTTGAAAACTTAGCCACGGTTATAGCGATTTTAAGCAAGATTCAGCCCCATGACAAAGTCTACGTTATTTTTTAATAAAATTCAAGAAAAAATACTTAGGAATTATTTAAAAATACTATGATTCTGCGTCACTTCTAACCATGTAGCGTCTGTTCCGAGAAGTGTCCGACCGAAGCTTCGACTTCGGCTTCGACCACCTTCGGCCACACATTCGGCTTCGGCCGATAATTAGCCGAAGTTTTGGCCGAAGCCGAAGGTTTGTTTCCAGCCGCCAAAAACAAACGAAATTGAACGAACATGATTGGTGCGTGCTCGCGGGTCTCTCAATAAATTAAACAGAAAATTTCAATAAATCTTTATATAGCAGAGCGCGGTGGAATAGTCATTCCAACTGCGAAGGATAGGTAGAAAAAAGCAATTATACTCGTATAACCGTACTGAAGTGTTTTTATCAAGCTACAATTGAGATTTCTAACATTCTTCATCAGTATCTTTAATTATACTATTGATGGCTATGTTTAATTCAACACTTTCTCACAATATAAACTGTTGAAGATATAAAACTGTGGAAAAGCCGCTTGTGTGAGAATATGAACCGTAGATTTCCGTATGCACGAAATACTTCAGAGTTGTTGGTTGTCAATCTAATCGATTCAAGGTATTTGCAATATATTATAAAGTATTTGAATAACGACGAAATTACAAATACAAATACTGATTTTTTAAAACTTTTAAGTCAAAATTGTGCACAAACAAATCGAACAGACCATACTATGGACATGGACGTTGAAGAACCTAGAGCCTCCTGTTCAACATCATCTCCTACTCCTGAAAATAAAACCACAAAAAACGATTTATGGATACCCATGACATTTAGGGATACCCATGACAAAACGCCGTCGCCTGTGACCGAATTGAAAGATTCGAACATTTTTATGCCGTTTGAAGAACATTTGAATTGTTATTAAAGGGCTACTTTATTTCATCCATAGGTTAAACATCAGAAAACAGTAAAATATAGGAGTTATAAAGTTTTTTTCGATTTACCAGAAATCACGTCAGGTGGATTTATTCCCTTCTTCAAACTACCGGTTCAATTATAAAAATAAATGCCCAACAGGTATCAGGGAAAAAGGAGATTAAGGTGACGATGTATGTAAATTTCGACGATTACTTTTTTTTGCAAATTTTGAACCGCAGTGGGGAACTAACTGATGATGTTAGACAACTGCAAAAAAATACCATAATTAAGGGTACATTTTTAAGTACATAGCTCTTTTAGATTATTCAAAAAAGATTGGAAATTTGAGAAAAAAATATAAATCTGGGAGTTATAAATGGAATTTTAATTGTAGAGAAAAAAACTAGAAATGGAGAAGGAAATTCTTTTTCTTAACAATTTTATCAATAGAGAAAAAAATAATTAAAGCATAGAATTAAATTACTTACGAAAAAAAGCAAAAAAGGCAAAATCACTCGGTGATCCCAGGCGGTCACCCATCCAAATATTGGCCACGCAAGACGCTGCTTAACTTCGGTGATCGGACGAAAATCGGCGTTTTCAAAGTGGTATGGACGTTGGTCGCGGCACGATTTTAATAATACATATATTGATAATTGTCCGTGTTTTACCAACATCTTGACGGCTATTATTTTACGACTTATTCCACCAATATGAGCCCCTGACCATTCGTTATAGAATAGTTATAAAAATAAATGCCCTGGGGATCAAGGTTGGCTGGCGGATGGTTGGTTGGCTACAACGTAACTCCGAATAATATTACTTTGGCCACCCAAGTGACAAAGTCTTAAAATCCTGCGCATACATACAAGACAATCATATAGGGCGAAGTTTGACAAACCCTTGGGTTTTCCCCTTGCCCCAGTTTTAAAGTTGAATTAAAGATGCTGTTTTCTCGGTAACTACCGCCAAAGTTAAACAAAGTTATATATAACTATCAGCTCAATTTTTATGTAGAATAATATCTTCTAAATTAAAATCTCTTAAGGTGAAATAAAAAGAATAATATCGTTTTCCTTATTTGATGCCCAGAATCACCCTTTAAAAATACCCCAACCGTCCCAAACATATATTTCAATATTTATTATATTGTCACATAAAATAACTATTATCATTGTACATATGCATCTAACATTTTAAATTAACCAGCTATGTAGAAGGAGGTCAAAATAGCGTTAAAATATTTGACATAAACGGACTGACAGACATGCATACATACTTACTGATATACAAAGTTAAATACAAGCTTGTAAAATCTGGACTGTCTAAACACCAACTCATAAGGATCTAAACATATATTAATGGTTGCGAAACGTAATTTCTTGTCCCATATATTTGTAATATATTATTACATTTCTTTAGTACTTAAAAAATGTGCATCTTTCAGAAGACGATTATTTTTAACCGTTAAAATTATTTGGTACGACAAAATCATAGACCAAATTTTTTTGACACTAAAAATGAACTACATCCAAACGTCTTAAATTCATAAATCTGGGTTCTCCATAAGGCATTTTTCCTAGATGTCGTTAAGTGGACAACAAATAATCTGAACTATATATTCCAAGGAAATGATATTTACATGAAACGTTAAAAATCAATTTAAGCTCTGAATAAATAAAAAGACAATTGGCAAAAATCACATGTTCAGAATTTAATATACATTACACTAAGTACATATGAAAAGTAAATATACACTAGAATAAATATACCCTAAGTACATATAATAAATTTGTTAAGGCGGCAAATTTCCGATTTTATACCTATAACACATCTGGTTATAAAACATTCCATTCCTAATCTGTGGTGCTGGGTAGGAATAATGAACGAACGGTTACGATTAAAATATGAAATAGCGGAAAGAATGGAAATGAGGTAATATAATAGTCTGGGTATAAGAGTGTCATCAGCTTTAAAATGTACACTTCAGAATGTACATGACCAGCTCCGATCTTGTAACATCTTTTAATTATTGATCATTGATTAAGTGCAACATAGCAATGTCATAGTAATATACACCAATCTAACCATTGGCTTAGTTATGTACACAAATCCCACTAAATTGGTCAAAAAGTTGAAACGGTGTACAAAGATAAAAGAGAGCATTATTATAACTAGGACAGGAAATACTGCTTTAATATATTATTACATTTCTTTAGTACAAAAAATTTGCTTTATAATCATCCCTCTAATAAATTATTCATGAATATATAGAAAAACTACCAAATAACAAAAAAAGATTTTTCATATTTGCTGTCGTTTCCTTGTAAATATTCTATTTAAATTAAGATAAAACTTCACAATCCATATGTAAGGATTGAGTGCTTTCCTTCGTTGTTTTAGGGGATGTAAGGGCGATGGACTCACTCAAAAATGTCGCACAAATACAAAGTGTTTCAAAAACATTCAACTGTTGTTTTTAATCGAGGACCATAGGCCGTAGCTAAAAAATGCACGTGATAAAGTTAAAGCCGACAATATTTTCCAGAACTTCATCATAAATTACCATATTTCAACTCTTATGCGTTTAACCGCCTGGTAAGGACACATTATAACAAAAAAGCAAATTCTCTTACGTTTTATAACAAATGTTTTCGGTAAAATTTTTGTTGTTTTATTTTAAAAGAAAATTGTTACAGGATTTATGTCGGAGTATTAGTTGTAAATATATATTTAACAAGTTTATAGGGGTTCTCCCTATCACATTAAGCGTTGCTTGCTGTTTGTTTGCTCCAATTGTTAGTTTTCTAATGGTTATGTAATTAAACGTTTATCAAAAATTTGCCAAGAAGCCTTTTTTTGGCGATTATAAATATTGGTACCGGTATTCCAAGCTTTTTCTGTCTGCAATGCTGTCTCGTTCTTTAGAGACAAAGGCAAAGGTCGGCATTCGAAGCATGAAAACATACCCTGACCTCATGCCTACACCAAGAATACCCTGTTTTCTGAATTGTTGATGAGTTGTCTGTTTGACTATCCTATCTGTTGGATTAAGTTATCGTTGCTCGTAAAGTTTGTATCTCGTGCTTTGTAAAATCCTATTCGTTATCCAAGCCTGCGTTTGTTGTTTTTAATGTATAAAGGAAGAGAATAACGTCAGCAATTCCGATTAAATAAAGAGTTACTTACAAGAAGTTTTATGAGAGACTGTACTTTTTTGAAGTAGAAGAATTCTGATAGAATGTCTGCTATTCACCAGAACATCAAGCCATATGTTAGCAAGGAATGGATGTAAGCAAAATACGGATAAAAGCATGAATTGGATTTTAGTAACATTTGGCTGGTGGCTAGATAAGAGGCTAACTAACTAGAGTCTATGCTAGACTATTTAATTGTATCGAGAGTCTTAAAACATCTCCCTCGTCTATCTAAGCTGAAATGATATTACATTCCATTTAGACTCGCCGGCGTTAAGTTGCCACGAACTTTCGTCTGGAATAAGTGATGGAACGATTAAATAAATTAAGTTTACTTTCCGAGGGAGTCGGCTTCGAGAGAATTTACTTATCGAAATATATCCAAGTCTCCTCCTCACACTCTTCTCTCTCGAACTTTCGCTTAACGCCTCGATAAGTTCGATTTGGTGAAAACGCGGCGCCTCTATATCACCTGAATGGCGGCGCTGAGAAAAAGTTGGAAGAGTGACAGTTGGTAATTCAATCTCAAAGTCGATTGACGCCTCCGGCCGTCATCTGATAATCAAACATCATTCCCATCTTAAGTACGTGGCAGTACTTCATACGGGAGTACACAGAACCTCCATTTATGCCGCGCGACAAAAAAAAGACTCGTGCGAAAATAATCGCAAGCTGAATCTTTCGGAGCCAGTGGCGTGCCGTGGCTGCTGATTAGGTTTTATTTATTTATTTGCTTGTTTCGAAACTGTAGGCCAGTCATTTTGTACTTGAATAAAAGTCCAAATAATTTTAGTTATGTTTTTGTTAGAACCTGTGCCAATAGTAGAGACCAATTTGGCAATTTTGAAAGCCCCGTGAAAACTTGTTAGGAAATTTATAATAATGATAAATTGAATATATCTCCTATTTATTACCTGATATAACTGCCATTTGCATTATATTACCGATAGAAATCTAAGCTTTGATTTAAATGGTTAATTGAATAAGTCTAGATCAGGTAATATCAAGTGCAGCTTTTTTATATAATAATACAGTTTGTAATTTATTTATTGAACAATCTATTACAATGTTAGACTCCTCATACTAAGGCAATTTCTTAAAGACTATTTATTCACAGACCGCTCGTCAATGTGATTCTGCAATCGAAGGGAACAAATCATTTTCACATGTAGGTTGTGATATCTGTTTACATATTGGTTTGTTTTTATCACATTCACTTTTGTTCACGAATAATATGAAAACAGAATGAGTAGCAGCAACTCATCACATCTGGTGTATCCCGGAGGCTGTCTGTTTTTAAACTGGTGTGGCGGCCTTTCAACGAGCTCCTTAGGCGCGGCACAGTCGTGACGTTTCTTGTCTTGACATTCTTGTTATCAAATGGCGGCGTTGTCGCTCCGATCAGCTATCTGCCAGGCTACATTCATCATCAAACATCTCATCTTCGACTTCAGTTTCTACGATCAAATTTTGGATCGCGCGCTTTCTGTCGAGAGTATCCCGCTGTATTTGATGTCCTATGGTGGCGTTTTCTTCTTCCACAGCGGCGGCTTGGGCCTTAGCGGTAGCGGTGGCGATTTCAGCTTTCGCAGCGGCGGAGGCGGCCATTTTGGCCTTTGCAGCGGCGGCAGTGATTTTAGTCTGGAGTCTGGCTTTTTCTTCTGCTGCTTGCATATCCGCGTCCAGTTGCCTCAACCTTAGTGTAGTGGTTGCGGATCTGGACGATCTGCGGCTACTTGTCGATACAGCGAGTGACGCGGATGTTCCTTGGCGGTAGATATTTGTTCGTCGGAGCCGTTACTTTGTGATTTTCCGTCTTTTGGTAGGATATCTGAGATTGGTCTGACCAAATCCTGTAAGCCTGATCGGAGCCCTTGGCGTCGGGCCCCGGTCTGGCTTTTATTGAGCACTCTGTCTGCTATTCTGAGACTCTTGCGGGCAGACTCGCTCCTTTCCGCGCTCTTTTTTTTTGTGGCGACTTAATTTTTTTTAATATTTAAAAAAAATATAATAATAATTTTTTTCTTTCTCGAAATACAAATAATGAGGATATTAATTTGATCTGAGCTTATCGGTTTTGCTTACTGTGCCTCTTGTGTCGCTATTTCTTCAGTCTTATGGGATCAAACAATAAGGGTAATTATTGTTGGACCGATTTTATTGGACTTTTCTTATTTCTTATCCAGGGTCGCTAGTTTTTCCGGCTTTTGAAGGACCAAACGATGAAAGTAATGTGGCGGCCTTTCTACGGGGTGGAGAAATTAGCGACTTACCAATGTGTCTAGTTTTTGGCAAGTTGAGTCAGGCGCAGGCCTCGGTGAAGATTCTCTCGTTGGAAGTCGGTGATTCGACGATCAATCAGTTATCTTCGAGATTCCACTGGTGAAGCTGGGCGTCGGCTCGTTCGCAGTCACTACTCACTTTGTATTTCCATATGTTGTTTCTATGTTGGAAAATAGCATACGTAGAAAAAGTCACTTTCAAAGAAGGAAGTATTTAATTTTTAGCAACACAGTGAAATAAAGTTTAAAGTTTTGTTATCGTAACGTTTTACATCTTCTATAGTTCGAACTTATTTGAAGAACTCGTAAGATTCGGGTTCTGGTTATTAGGATATTTATTAAATATTATTAAGAAACACCCGACGTGCCAGGAGTTTCACCAACTTTTACTCTACAAGGACAAGTTTATCACAGAATTGGGTCCCTGCTTCCTATGTCAAACATTCAATCAGAGTTCGTACAAGTTTATTTTATAGGCGATGAGCAGGTGCAAGTATAAACACGTTCTATAATTATTTAAGGAGTCGAAAGAGAGACAGTTGAAAAAATACGGAGAGTACTCAATGATAACAATATTTTGGTTCATGAATTCCAAACGTCTCTGGAGAACATGCCCGATGAAATGTTTAAGGTAGTGATACACCCGGACCGGGTGCCGCGTGGGCAGCACGAGCGACGCTACAATGCACCTACCACCAACGAGGTGGCGGCTGTGGTGGCGGGTACCGAGCTCACCACCGGCAGGGACATCGTGCTGCGAGCGCAGGACAGACAGCTCTCCCACATAGGTTCTACTATGATCTCCAGTATTCAATCATTTTCTGGAAATGCCAGGAAGGGTATCATTTTGAAATACCTCAGGTGAATCCGCCGACTGGGGAACTTGTGCCCAAAAAAATGTATCCTGCATGGACTTCTATGCTTACCATCTCATGGTACGTGGCAATAATTTTAATGTGCTGCTGCGTTGTATGCAACTTCTGCATCAGTTTTTGGTGGATATGCACGTTAAGATAGAAGAGCGTTTAAGGTATACATCTTTGAATAAAAGCAAGTTGTGGGCGGAAAACTACATTCATTTACAGGATGATATGGGGAATGACGCCCATGTAAATATTAATAACATAGGGTAAATGGTTATACTCCCTTCGTCAGTCGTAAATAGCCCAATGTATCTACATGAGTACACGCAAGACGCATGGAGGCACTCGATCGAACGTTCAAAGATTTGCGCAATATGCAGGTTCGTCTTTGGAGGTACGATGATTCTGCTGGCCGGCCAATTTCGCCAAACTCTACAAGTTAATCCAAGATCAACAGCTGCTGATGAAATTTACGCTTGCTTGAAGTCGTCGAATTTGTGGAGATACGTGAATTCTCTAAAGTTAAAAACGAATCGGCGAAAGTGTTTTCCAAGCAATTATTAAACATTGGCAATAGAAAAATTCCGATTGACGCTTCCACTGGCCTCATTACGTTTCCACCTAATTTTTGTCAATTCACAACATCGAAAATGATCCAGAATATTGGTGCAAATTAAAACAAACATGTTTGGTTGAGACATTTTGGGCGCGAAAAATAAGGATATAGACGATTTAAACATACACATTCAAAGTCACATCGCTGGTGAATTGCATTTATTTACGTCGTTAGATTCCATTACCGATACAGATGGAGTCATCAATAATTATTCTATTGAATTCTGGAATTCATTGGATTTGTCAGAAATGCCGCCACATAATTTGCAGCTCAAGATCGGCTCGGTGATAATCTTGCTACGCAATCTGAACCAACCGAAACTATGCAATAGAATAAGACTCGCTGTTAAAAAGCTGATAAACAACATAATTGAAACAACGATAATCATATAGAAATTCAAAGGCGGGGATGTCCTCATTCCAAGAATACCACTGATTCCAACCGACTTGCCGTTTCAATGTAAGTGTATCCTGATTTTGGTTCGCCTTGCTTTCATAATGACGATTAATAAATCGCAAGGACAATCTTTAGGAGTGTGTGGAATAAGCCTTGAATTGTCGTGTTTTTTTTAATGGGCAGTTGTATGTGGGGTGCTTGAGAGTCGGTAAACCGTCGGCGCTATTCGTTTTCTTTATGGATTTAAAGACAAAAAATATCATTCATTACCAAGCGTTTTAATCAACGTATTAAACACACCAACAAATGATTGTCAAAACGATGAATTCTGATTTCTTTCATTTCAATAAATTCATTATCGTACTGAAATTGTTTTGTTTCAATTCACACAAAATCAAGGAATTGAATAATAATAAATTAACTAAGTTTCAAATTTGACACATATTTGCATATTTGATTTTATAAAATTCTTCAAAATCGAAATGTTATGTTCTCCTTAATGTAATCATTTTTGGCAAATTAGTCTATTCATCGGCCGTCATTCAATCTGGAAACACCTCATACTTCAACACCTATGATGCTTTTTCATACTATATGAAGTCTAGATCATTATAATTGTATTTCTATCCACAGTATACTAGACGGTATACGAGTTGGTAGGTCACCATTAATGGTAATATTTCGATACCGATTTTATTAGTATGACCACTATTCGGTTGTGTGCGTACGGTACGTCGTGTGACAGGGCGTGTGTTGCGATCGCATTGCGATTGAATAAGTTAGTAAGTGTATTATTATAATAAGAGAGCCACACTGAACGTATCCGGAATAAATAAGAAAATATTACATTTAATGGTCAAAATAAAATATGGTTTTTCAAACTTATAAATCGATTTTCATAACATTTATTCTACTTCTTCGCGTTAAGTTCGGAACATGTTTTTCATATTCTTCGACACACTTTTCTGACGATGAAAATCGTTGGCCACGAAATTGGTTCCTAATTTTTGGGAATAACTAGAAGTCACAAGGTGCTAAGTTAGGCTGTATTTAGGAGGGATCATGATTTCTACATTTTTCGCCTTAAAAAATTCGTTTGTCTCTCTGGCCGTGTGAAAACCTGCATTGTCAAGGTGCAATATGAAGCGCGTTTACTGTTGATTTACGGAGTTCATCTATAACTACCAGCAAGCAAATGGTCATGAATGAATCAGCATTCAGGGTACAGTCTATAGGTGTCTCATTCTACGGGCGAACCCGTCGCTCCGGTATGTTATAAAAATATTTATCATCTTGTCACCCCGAGACGAACGCAAGGACTTGAGGACAATATAATCAACAAATCGAGCTTCGCCACTGCCCGTCAGAGACCAACCCTTACGGAAAGGCACTGAGCAAAGACACCCTGCAGGCAATCTCACTCCTTGACTCCGAGATTTGGACGGATTTCTCTATCCTCCCGTCTGGTCACGGGTTCGAAGTCGCTTGCGCGGCCTCCACCTGGTGTAATGTACGCGATATCCTTACTCGGCATATATTGCCCGAGATCAGGTGTCCAACGGATGGCTTCTAAGGATAGGTTTAGTGTATGTCACCTGCTACGGGCGAACCCGTCCACTCTGGAGCGCTTCAACGAGCTTTATCACTATATCATCCCGGGGCGAAGCGCAGAGACTGGTGACGTAGACAAATCTACGTACCAAACTCTAACCACTGCCCGTCAGGGTCCAATACCTTACGGCGAGACACAGGAAAGTACCACCCTGTGGGCAGCTTCACCCCCTAGCTTCCAGATTTAGTCGGATTCCTCTGACCACCCGCCTGTTCACAGGTTCGAGGTCGCTTACGCGGTCTTCTACCTCAAGCGAGCGCCATTCCTTACTGTAATATTGTGGATACGGAGCGTCCTTTACTCGGCAACTTTCACACGAGATCGGGTGGCTAACGTATCGTTTCTAAGGATAGGCAGCTTGAGATACCTACTTACCCCCACTTTCTTAGGAAGCATACACTTCTATACTCCTTCAGGTATTGGTCGGTGACAGCACGACCGGTTTGCCTGCCCCGTACGCCTACTGTCCAGATCAACCCGAGTTTCCGTCCCCAGATCCAACGCACAGCAGGTTCACAAGGTTGGTCCCTATTCGGGTAGGTTCCTGGTCCGCTGCTCCGGCGATCTGGGCCGACCAAGATACATATAACGGCCATCATAGCCCAGACTACACGGAACAATTATGATCCGGCTTCTAAGGATAGGTGACACCAGGTCACCACCTCGTTTCTAAGGATAGATAACAACAGCTACCCCCGCGTCTCAGAAAAAATACATTTCCAGACCCCCCGGCTATTCGTTGATTGATCAAAGGCCGGTAAACCGACCAGTGCATCAAATATTCAGGGCTGCCCGAGATGTTCCCCAGATCCGCCGGACATCGGATTCACCAGGTTAGGTTAAGTCCCTTTTCAGGGAGGCTGCCGGATGGGAGTTGAACCGTAAGTCGGGTCGAGCAAAGATAACAGTGCAGGCAACCAGTCCCGAGCTGTACTGCCCCATTAGGCTTCGTTAGGCCCCATTCAGGGTACAATGATTCTGTAAAGAAATAGTAGGCACGGTTTTCTTAAAAAAATAAGAGATTATCCGCTTCGCGGCACATTGTACGCTTTCCACTTTGGTTGGGTTCGTCTCATACTGAAAGACCCAAATGGTCGATTGCTGCTAGCTATAAAGCCATGTTTCGCCACCTGTTACCATATTCCATGCCAAATTTGACGTTCCTTCGTTGACGTCTCTCCATCCCGTTTTTGACCATATGGCGCACATCATCGATATTTTTGTTTTTAACGGCGGTGGACTTGAAACCTTCACGAGATTTGTCACTGAGCTTGAAACGACTGCGTTTAAATTCTGAAAGCCAGCTATAAATTACCGTCTTTCATGGTGCTTTATCATAAAAACAGTTTGAAACCGAGCGAGGCTCTCTGAGCTGCCAAATTATACTTAAAATCTTAGAAAATCATACGGGGAAAATTTTCACGAGTTAAATCCTTCATAATGCAGACATGCAATTTTTAAAACGGCGCAACAACGAAAAAACAAATGACAGTTAGATGAAATGAACTTTATTTTACAGTTAAAGACTTTCGTTTTCAAATGTTGCAATTATTTTAAAACAATATGTTTATATAAGTAGTCAGCTGCGGAAATTTTCAGTAATACCTATGTAGGTGATGTGCAGTTGAGAAAGCTTCGAAGGCTATGTTTGTAATAAACACCGGTGTGTTTGCTACGAGTACCTAAACTTTCTAGTATGGGAGCAAGGCGATTTTCGCTGTTCTGTGATTCCACGAGCCGACACTGTACGCCCTGGTAGTGTGTCGCTCGCTACCCTATTGAGAGCAAGGTAGGCAAGGCAAAGCTCCTGCTTGTTAAGTAAGCTGCCTTTTGATATGAGGCAAGGGGCGTAAAATACATCAGTGCTTTCGAATTTCAATTCAACCGGGACGCTGCGTTATAATATTATAAGTCCGGACAAGCATAATACATCCTGTTTGTAAATAATAATTGTAAAATCGAAGGGCCCCGGTTTTACCGGTGAAATATAAAATTGCGTAAAAGGAAATAAGATGAATAAGACAGGACATTTTGGAGATTGTGCCGAAGGATTATTTTCTTAAGAAAATGAAAGATCTTAAGATTGACAATACTAGAATTAATTACCATTCAATGTACTTTAAGAATTACTTCGACCCCCCGATGGGGCCAAGTCTTACAATCTTGTAAGAATTTGCTACAATGAACGATAATTCGAGTAAACTATGTCCGATTAAAAAGAATCTTTCGTTAATCGAGACCAATTATTTATGTACGACTTACGGTTCTTTTGTTTTAAGCGATTTAAAAATACGGCTGCCACCTCTGTGCCAAAATAGGAAATCTAATGTATTAGGGAACTATGCGTCTATAAGAGGTATCTTTCATTGTATTTTGAAACTATTTTTAGAAATATAAAAATGTTGCCATCTATCGAGTGTTGCTACAAGTTTTCTGAAGAAGTGATTAGAATGTAAGCCGATAGATGGCGTTCGAAAATTCTTTAATATTTCTGTTTATAGTCTGACGTCCGAACGAGACGCTGCTAGCGGCGTAGGATGAGATGGCTGCGGCCCGCGTCCTTGGCGCTCCCCTTACGCTTCTTGCGTCGTAGTATGAGTGCCTGATACCGACACGACGGAAACCAAGCGGTTTTAATATTGGTCGAAATTTGCTAACCTTTGAGGTTTTCCCCTGTTAGTTTATTGTTTAAATGTCTTTAAAGAATTTTATAGGAAAAATATCAGAGATGATATAGAACGCAGTTTTTTAGGTGAAGTATTTGAAATGGTTAGCTCTGGGATTGAAGTGGCAGCTGTAACCACTTTTGCCCTATTTTTATGCACATGCATAAAGTCGCATAATTTAACTGCGTAAAAGTAAATAGCACGTGCGTTTATGTAACAACAAAAGCCGCATGAAGCACTGGTTCCCTTCAGATCAATCAAGGCAAGCAGCGTCGGACGTAACATAAACAAAGATGGGTGACCGCCTGCGTACTGCCACGTGATGTTTAATTCAAATAAGGTATGCCGTACCGCAAGGAGTATAAACATTAAAAAAATGCAGGCGCCTTTTTAAGCACCTTGTAAACTCAATATTTGTATTTGTATTTATTGGTCACGTAAGATACAAGTCAGTTACATAAACGAGTTTTCTATAGGTACTTAATAATAAATATTTTTTTGTATATATAAGTCTAGAAAGATAGCAACGATTTGATATAAAAACGGGACAAAATTTATCTAACCGAAATGTTACATAGTTAATAAATATATTGATAAATATTATTCAAAGCATAGTCGGCATATTATATTATAAATGAACAGAAAATAAGTGGACGTAGAAAAATATAAAATAGAGAATAGTTATAAAAACGCACAGTCAGAAAATATCAGTATTTCGTGTCCAATTCTTCAATTAAGCTTATTAAGAAAACGAATACCTTTGCAGACAAAGCTGTTACCAGTTATCGTGCGTTTGACAGGCCGGATATGTCTATTTCCACGTGTATTGTGGCAGTGGATATGATCTCCTCTGGTTAGGTTAGGCATTATGAGCTTACAACCGATTTTCCAAGATATATGCGGAAAGAAGAGTGAGAATTTGGAGTTCCTAAACAAGTGGAGGCTCGAACTGCTTGGTGGTTTGACTCCCATCGTTACAATTGCTTTTTTTGAAGAACTAATATTCTATTGCATTTCCCCAGAAGCGGACTCCATAGATGATAATGCTATGTTTAATACACAATATTGGCAGCTTTGCTACCACACTTTTGTCCAAATTTAACGTATAACAAAAATTGCGGGGTAAGTTTTTGGCAAGAACCTCTATTCGTGGGGGCTATTGAAGACACTGACTGATCTAGCTTAACACATAGAAATAAGGCAACTGTTCCGAAATTAACACTATCGTTACCAAATTTTATATCAGGAGGATTCTGCATTTTTTTTATATAATTGTGGGGTAAAATAAATTCCATTATAATTGCCAAATAAATTCCATTATAATTAAGCAGTAAATTATTGGT
>JAOPUG010000042.1:12653638-12669543 GCA_027564375.1 Micropterix facetella | reverse complement strand
TACTATGCACGATAACTCGAATAAACTACGTCCGATTTCAAAAAATCTTCATCTATCTCCATCATCAATTTTATCTAACACGTGACTAGTCATTTCCCCGCGTCGATATTAGGCGTTCATATGAGATAATGAGGAGTGGCTCGGGCGATTCCGAACGCAGCGCTGTGTCGCGCTCTCGTGCGGGCTTCTGGGGCGTGGCGAATGACGTAATCATGTGTAAAAGCACCGCCGCAGCGCGTGTATTCTCCTGATACTTCAGCGCTCGCCCAGTGACACATCAATTAATTGTATTATTTATTTATTAAAATAAAAAACAAACCGTATGACGTAGGTACATACCCGAAAATGAACTGGGATCTGCGCATTAGCCATAACTATCGATTGCCGAAAGATTTTTTCTACATCGGACGCAGTTTACTCGAGTTATCGTGCATACTAACATTTTTCGCGCACGATTTCTAGATTTGGTCACTATGGTGGCCGAAATAATATATGAAGGGTAAAAATGCCAATTATCATAATACTTAATAACTTTCTATAATTTTACAAATATGTAATAATAATTACCCGTCGGTATGGAAGATGGATTTAGCATATTCATATTCTCTAATGCTATATATTGGATTAATGTTGTATACCAGACCATCGGCAATTATTTTTTTAAATTGTTCTCTCCAAGGCTTGTGAAGGAATTTTGTCATAGAAACACACAGGCTTTGATAAATAATACTATCACGGACTTTGCTGAATCTGCATGCAATGAAATGTAGATTTGATTTCTTTCTGGTATCGCATAGTTCACGCTAAACCACGTTTATCTATTTACGATAGGGTTTCTTTCAAAGTAATTCAACCGTTCAATGATAATATAATTTCTAAATATCAAGGTTTAACTAAACTATCGTGAAGATTTTGATCGAGTTAGATGGTTACTCTGAACGATCATATTTTCTTTGCATGGTTAAACCGCAGCAGCTACTGAACATTATATTGTTCCCTTTTAAATCCAGCCATGAGAACTTTTAACATAGAATTAAGTCTGCCTAAGCAATTTAAAGCACACAAATGAGCATCAAGCAATAGCAGTCGTACCATACGACCATTGTACCTGAATTGCAACGCAACGAAGGAAACACCGGAGGGTTGAAATGTTAATCCAAGAGCCTATTGAGGTTCATCCTCGTCATCTGGCACACAAATCAAATATCAATAAGATATGATACGAATGAAGGATCCTCATTATAATGTTACAATAAGACCACAATCTAAAGCCAAAAAAGAAATCAAAATAAATGACAGTAACAATCGTTTATATTTAATAAAACTGGAAAGTTAATTCCTAATATTTTTAAGGCTTTTAAACTAATCCAAAATAGTTGTCGCTGTGCCTTTTCCCCGCCACATAGTTTAAATTTTAATTCATGTGCTTCCTATCACTTCTACCCTCATTCATTTCTCAGACTGATTTGCCTGAGGTATGATGGGGGCAATCTGGTACCAATTTCGCCGCGAATGCATTGCATCTCGGGCCAAGTTCATCAACGCCAAAATTAAAGAAAATAGGAAGACATAATACCGTCACAGACATGAAAAAGGAAAGGAGAAGAGAAGAAATGCTTTTAGAAAGTAGAGAGCGAGGGCACGCCTCTAATATTTTGAATGAGCTGATTCTATAATCTAGCTGTATATACAGAAAGGAGTAAGATTTTTAAAAAAGAGTTTTGTGCATGCTAATGACGTTATTCTAACATGATCGGAGTAGGAGACCATGACGTCTTAATAGGGGTTACCTAATCCTTTAGATAAGATGGCGAGATAGGATTGTTGAGCACATAGTGCAGCAAGGCTATGAATTGTAGATTTCTGCGACTTCGAATCTGCAGCCATTGCATGCCATTTTGTGAGGTTGAAATATTTATTTATTTATTTATTCTTCAGGAAACATACAGCGCTTCGGTAATTATTTCAAAATTATCTGAACGTAGTACAATATTTTACTGGCTGATTAGTTGTTTCCTACAATAACGTCTTACAGTATTTCCTTGTATAAATTACCAAAATTGAGTTAAATAAAATGACTATCGAATTACGTTATATTTTTAGTCGCAAATTATATGAGTGCAAGTAAGAAGAATGGGGGAAAGGATATGAAATGACAGAAATGGGATAAAGTTATTTATAATAAAGTTTATTGTTTTATTTTATTTTCGCCCTGTTTGTTACATACATATATATACACCTACTTATTAAGCTATAAACACACTCGCTGAATTTAGGTTGGCTTACGTAAAAGATGTCGATATCTTACAATCGACCGTTCTACGTGGTCAGCAACCGATGTTGGGTGTAGCTAATGTTGACACGAGGGACTTCGAGGGAAACATGCGAGGAGAGCGAACTATTCGTGGCGGTATGAAGACTGACATTTTCTCTATCAAATGAGGGCTGTCAATGTGATCGTATTATAGTAGATTAAATACAAATCTGACAGATATTCTGTAAGCGCTTTAACTTGCCGAGGGTCGCTTCGTTTGCATCGATGTATACAGCGTCCGTAGTCGAACTCGAAGATAGAAAGCAAAAGTGTTTTATCACTAAGGTCTGTTTAACATTGGCCAATAGATTTTTTTGCAACCGAAATTTTGTTTTTTTTTAATAGTAATTCCCAAAAAAAAAATGCAATAAATATCTACTGTTGTATATATTTCAAACGTATGAAGAAGATAAATAATTTCAACAACGCTGTGATTTAGTTAAAAACAAAAACTATAATTATATACATGTTTTATATACATGCTATAATTATATACATGCTATTATAGTTTAATTCGTGCGACCGATTATGCGAGACAAACTGCAAAGGGCTCCCGAATTTCTGCGTGGGACCCAGCTGAGGCCAGGGGGAAAGGGTGAAACACCGTGCAAAGGGATGTGTGACACCAATGGTACGGAGACACCGCACAGGGGTAGCGAAAGATATATGTATCCAAAGGTAGGCGAGTAAAGTAGTCAGGCAATTTGAGTAATTACTACACTGTGCGGAGAATGCGATTGCCCCCTTTGTTGCGGTTTCGGAATTATCGGAGGTGCCCAAACTCATGTTAAGTTTTTAGATTTTTTAACAGTTGATCATTGTGGTTTCTAACGATATTTGGAAGAAATATATATCGTGAAAACAACTTTGTAAAATTATCGATTTTTGACAAAATTATCGTTCCCGCAGTAAAATAAAATTTCAATGCGATTATTTTCATTCGAGTATAATTAGCCTTTGTGAAATTTTTTAAAACAGCCTTTGTGAAGTATGTAATCACAAGTCCTTTGTGAAGTATTTAAAATATTAATATTATAATAGCCAAGTTTACCTTATATAATATGTATTTTAGTAGAAAACAAAGCTGCCAAATTTTACGAAAGAATTTTATCGCGGTTAAATTTATTTTCTCGCGTATTTTAGCTTCGCTGTTCTAAGTTTTAAAGGTAGTAGGTGAGCTGGGTATAAAAGGAACGCTGTGACCACGGAGTGGGCGTCCTCTTAATCCTACCGATCGTCAACTGATAGTCGTAAAATTGATACGAAAATTCGTCTTGAAACTCGAAAAACGAAACTCTTGGAGATTGTTCGATGTGGTATGCTACTCGGCTGGATTGGACGACTCATATTAATACGAATCTCGTACGGAGACGAGTCGTTTTGTCTAGGTTGGAAAGCATTTTGCCCTCCTGGATCTGGGGCCTTGCCCCCACGAGTATGAGTTTTTTGCTGATGTGACTTTTTGATTGCGAAGGCAGTATATGTATTAGATATACTCGGCCATAAGCAGTTTGGTCTTTTTTTACTGTTTGTCTTCATTTTATTCACATTACACATAATCCTACTGAAATATCGTAATATATTATTATTATTATTTTATTAATTAATGTATTCCAAGACTTAGAAGATTACATAAGTTTTCTTAACCTAAATAAAAAATCTTTTACATATAAGTTAGAAGTACCCACATTAATATACGTCTTGGATTTACCCCTCACTAAGAATAACGCCTGTGTCGATGGGGTACTAGTCACTGTTAAACTAATGAAGAACAAGACAGGGTATAAATCGCCAAACTCGTTACCTAAATAAACATAAACATATCTTAACCTAGTAAATTATATACCATAATATATTATTATATAATACTGTAATATCTTACCTTAGACTAAGGACTTAAACTAAAATCGAAACCTTTCTTATCTTAGCCTATTAACTTACCCTAATAAATTATTGAAATATTTACTACATTACTCTAAATTATTCTATATTATTTTAATTACACTTTACATACACACATTGAACTGGCTGTTGAACCTCCAGATTACGCCCTGAATTTACCCCCTCTTAACCCTGTGTCGAGGGGGTACTACTCGCAATATTACATGAGAGGGAAATAACTACTTATTTATTACTAAAAATAAGGGGTAAATTAAAATTAAATGTTTTCTCACAGCATTTATACACACACAATTACACACTATATTATTATACTTGCTTATATTTTAGATAAATAATAAAATATGGAACTTTATTTTCCATCGTAGGTAGGTACACGTATAGGTATACATAAATCACACCTCAACTTTCTAAAGGATGCAACGATAGCAAAACGCTGCATCGAAGACAGTAAATAATCCCCAGGATGGTAATAATGTTGGTGAGTTGAAAGTGCCGTTCGGCCGTCATGAAACGGCCATTAAAGACGAGTTAAAATTCAGGACGGAAAGCGCCTGGCGGGGGCAGCGAAAAACAACCGGCTATTTTCTACGGACCACTCAATATTCAACCTCGTTTCGGTGGATAGTGGTAGTAGATGGTGTACTGAAAGTTTTAGTATGCTGTTTAAAAGGACGTTTATTTTAAGATCTCGTTATACAACGTTGCTGAAAAAACTGTTCATATATGTATAATGAAATTAAATGAAATGAATACAAAAAACAAACTACACACGTGTTGGAAGCAAAAACCTCTAATACCACCAACCGAGCGCTTAACATTATCGCATTACAATTATAATTACACCCAGGCACGGCAATTATCCAAATTATTAATGGTTTAATTTTTACCTTACATCAGCCGATGATAATGACGTATGGACAGGCGATTATAACGCCCAATTGAATAGAAAATTGGTATACTGTTAACTATGTTGTCATCTTTCAAAATGTCATACAGGCAACCGGCAATTAGAAAGATTATCATACGGTGTTAAGGATTAATATGATAAGCTGTAATTATTATGATTAGCCGTGAGAAAGGGTTAAACTTAGAATGATGATACTTTGTCCAACGATAAATTCCAAGTTTTAGCAATTTTATGAAATAGCAAGATATTAATTAAGTAATAATTTAGGATTACCATACTGATTTAGTTAAGAGTTAATCAAATGAAAAGAAATAATATTGCTTTTTACGTATACAAAATAGTCTATAGATTTAGAAATGGACAATAACTTCTTTTGAAGTGGTTTATTAAAGTTCCCGCATATAAATGGCACCAGCTGTTGTCCACAACATGGTTTTGCATGGAGTTCGACTTAAGTCGTCCATTTGAGTAGGTTAGCGTTTATTTTCCTTTTCAGGCACTACATTAATAGATACCTAGTGTAATAAATTAATTACTGACCTATTTCTATTACATGTGAAAACGTGTGAGTTGTGGCAAAGGTGAGTAACTACTAACCTCATATTGCTGGACTTAAAGTGCTTCTATATAAGCAACATTGGCAACATTATCTTGTGTTGTTTATTCGAGGGCAAGCCACATAACACTGACTCTAGCTGGTATCATAAGAACATATATTGATGTCGCCTGCTACGAGCGAACCAATCCACCACAGAGCGTTTCAACGAATTTTGTCGCTATATCACCCCGAGATGAAACACAGAGACTCGAGGACGAGGATAAATCCATGTATCAAGCTCGACCTCAGCCCGCAAGAGTCCATACCCTTACCATGAAGCACTGGGAATTTTCATACTCAATAGGACCCCTCGTGCCTTTGCTCCCAGATTTAGTCGGTTTCCTCCGACCACAAGTCTGGTCGCGGGTTCTAGGTCGCTTGCGCGGACCTCTACCTCAAGTGAGCGGCTACTCCAGACTGGAATTATCGTGGGTACGGGGCGTCCTTTGCTCGGCAACTATCACCCGAAATCGGGTGGCCCACGTATCTATTCTAAGGATAGGCAGCTTGAGGTACCTACTTATCCCCGCTTTCTTAAGAAGTATACGCTTCTAAAACCCTCCTGGTATCGGTCAGTGACAACACGGGACATTTGCCCGCCCCGTGCGCCAGCTGTCCAGTTCTGCCCGAGTTTCCGTCCCCGGATCCGCCGCACAGCAGGTTCACCAGGTTGGTCCCTCTTCGAGGAGGCTTCCGAATAGGAGCGGACTACGTTGACAAATCGGCCAGCATAGCTACGCGGAACCTTTAAAAACCAGGTATCATAAGAACAGAGTAAAATGTTTCCATCGGCGTTTTATTCTTAATACAACATGCAACTATACATTTTCAACATCCCTGTTTATGGTTTCGTCCGCGCCTGATGATGACGTCAGAAGAACATAGAAATAATTTAATAACATGCCTCTTTCGCTGTATCCTGAAGCTGACCATGGGAGAACTACATATGTGTCATTAGATCGGTAATAGAAGAGCACAAAAGACGAAGGAAATACCGCATTTAATATAATTTTGAAATATACCGAATACCATCGTGTCGTTAAAAGATTATTCCGCCCTCTGTTGTGGATATGGCGAATTATATTTAATAATTAGCATTGCATGATTTACTAATTCGGAGGCGCCGATTACAAATCTCACATTAGTATTCATCTATGTACCACGTCAGGTTTGCATGGAAATTGGGAAAACATGATTGTTTGAAAGGTATATAACTCATATATTTTTTAAATAAAGGACAAACTTTTGCAAAAATACAAATATACTAAATTACTTTTCTTAATACCGCTTTGTTTGTCCTGCCGAAGACTTCCTGCGTTCCGATCTTAACCAAATTTGGTATGCAGCCTCTCTTGGTCACCCTAATCACCACAAGGTGGTATCAAATTCTATTAGAGTCGCGCAGGTGCTGCTGCAGGTGTATCCTGGTTTACTTGGCATAGAGGAGGATCTGACTCAATAGGCGGAGCAAGCATAGCCTATATGGGAATTTTTGGAATCGTGGGGACGAGAGAAACTTGTTGGAGTAAATTTTAAGCCATTTTGCATAAGTCAGGGGTTACTAATCACGGGACGGGCCAAAGTTAATAATGTATATCGCTACTTTTCCTGTTATTACTAAGTTATGGAAGAACAATCAGATAGGAGAAAATTTAAAAAAACAGTGTTTTGGCTTTTGATGAATGGTCTTCCAAATAATAAAAAAAATATATTTCTATGTACAAATATAGCTCAGAGATTTTATTATGTATGGATCGACTGACTATATAGATAAAAGAATATAAATATAATCTTTAAGATGTATAAGTAAGTATATGTAAACATTCAAACGAAAACTTAGTTTAACTTACTTCATGATGTACAAGCGGACTCGCGGATTTTCTTTCGGGCTTGGTTATTACATGGTTTACCTTCTATTTAAGTAGTTCAAGAAAGGATTTCTTATCTGTTATAGAAGTGCTACAAGGCGCTCTGTCTGCATGATTGAACTGATGTAGAAATACAAGAGAACGAGAAGAGGAACTAAAGTCACAAGATCGTCCGCTTAACACTCTATATAAAAATAGGTTTCAAACAAAATAATCCAAAAATAATGCTTATCAACGCGTTTGACACGGCTACTTACATATGAATAGTGAAACGCTGCCTTTCGTGCGATAAACCGTACATTTACAATAGATAGTATGAAATCAAACTAGACTTACTCGTTCCGGCGTAGTAGATAGTGTAGTCTAGGTCTCTTCCCAGCATGTCCACCTTGACTCTGTCGACGACGAGCCTCAAGAAGAACAGGTCCCGTTTGTAGTAGACAGGTTTGTCATTCTCGTGGGCTACCGCTGCGTCCATGAGTGGATGAGACCTGTGGACAGAAACGGAAGATCTTAGTTTTCAAAATCGAATGTGATTAAACGGAGGAATTGAATAGTTTTTTCTTCTCCAAGGTATAATAGTGGTAATTTGATTTTGTTTAAAGCTATTGTAATGGTTATTCGATATAGCAAATACTATGAATTATGATGCCATTCAAGAGAAAAAAATATTTTCACATCAAGATGACTTTTATAGCGAAATTCGGATAACCAGAATTAAAAGTGAATACTACATATTGTTTGTAACTAAGACTATACAGTAAATTAACATTAATTGAAAAAAACAGAGATACTTGAAATTCTAAATCAAATCAATATTTTTATTGGAAAAACGAATAAAAAAAATCTAAGTTGTTTGTAGGTATTTTGAATTTAAACTACCAATAAGCCTAGATGTCCCTCAAATGAACATGTTTATGTTCACAAATACCAGCCAGTCGTTGCATGCAGTCTGAGTAAAGCGAGCCCTTGTTAGGACCATTGTTATTCCAACGATCCACAAACAATTGTCGTACTTTAAAAAATCCACCATCTATTCGTAAAATTGGGCGCTACATACAATCTGCAACATACTGAAAAATTGGACTGAGAGGATACAATACTGGCAAGATAGCCGGGGTAGCCTTTCGACTAACATTGCTTTCCAAAAATAAATGGAAGGTCTATGTGCTCTTGAATAAAGCGACACTCATTAAAAAATATTCAACGATGTCGTTTTAATAGCAATTTCAAACAGAATTAAGTATGATCCATGCCGTATATAAGAAGGTATATAAGAAAAGGCGCACCTCCTCCAGCCGTATCGAAATTTCTATTCTCATGTCATTTTCGACACGTTTGTCATATGTCGTGTTCTTTCCTTAAGATATAATTCAGTCATTTATATCGCAAAGCTTATTTATTTCAAAATCGTATACACGTAGGTACACAACTGGATGAAATTGTGTAGTCAACATTTCGGAATAATCATCCATTGTTGCCCTACGCATCAGCTGGGCTACTTGTTAAACGAGAGTATATGTTGATACAAATCATAGATGGCAGGCGCCGATACTGAAGCGTTACGTCCTTTATTTGCGAGCGTTTCTTTTCCCTTTCGCTCATGAATATTATTACCATAAAGCAGATACATTTCTGGTGCTTTCGTTTATTGCGTTTCCTCCCCGCCGACGAGTCAGTCGGCTTCTTTCCTTCCTGCATACGTCACGCGTCTTTCAGTTATATTCGCATTAAGCCCTAGACTCTTCTCTTTCGCCTGCGCCAGCGGCATGGGGGATTGATTACAATAAGCTAGTTAATAACATACACAAACTTCCGATGCCTCGGTGTTCTCCTTCACGGCTCCAGCCTCGCGAAGGTGTGTGCCGTCCTTGATAAAGCCAGGAATCTATTCCTGGCACTCTGGAAAGTAAATCGGATATAGCGGTGCATTCACTTTCCTGTCATCTAAATCATTCTTGAATTATCCAATTCTTTAGCGACCCCAGGTGGAAAAGGTGAAGGAGGGGAGGGAAGATTTGTATAATAATGGACTATTTAACAAGAATATTCACTGTTACTGCAGCTTGACCACATCACCATTTTTTAGGAGCCACCGAAAATTCAAAGAGACTTAGCAGAATATTTACTATCCGAGAACCCATGGTATCTGTGCGAGTACCGCCGACAAACGGTAGAGGATATAATTTGGACATACCCAATACTGGGAGTAGGCGAGGAGACAGCTATATTGGGGCTGTCTGTGTCAGAACTAATATCTTGCGGGAGCCGGGCGGTTCCATACAGCATGGACCTGATGGGCGACAGTATTGTTGGTCTGCCCAACTCATGTTCCAGCTTCCATTCGATAGCCTTCTCGAAGAGAAAACTACCTTGGAAGTCCCCATTGAATTTTGGGTGTAGTTGTATCCTGCAGTGTAAAGGCAGTTGGAATCTGCGGTGCGCCGAGGGCCTTTCCTCGGGCGGATCTGGGCGGCTACGCACTCTAGGTATTGCTAAGTCTACGCCACCGACGAATTGCCGTTAAAGTCTGGAAGCATATGTATGTTTCCTAAGAAGCGGGGGAGGTGGTACATCCTGATGTAGGATAGTTTTCCCCATAGCGGATACCCTCCTTCTTTGAAGTACATGCCGGACCACTTCCATAGGCGTTCCCGCAGCGTCGCTTACATGTGGGCACGTTCCCACCTTGAATTTTATGGGGCCAGATCCTAAATGACACCTAGGATCCTTCTCAGAATATAATATTATGTACAAAAACAGAAACTCGTGGATAATATGATCAACGAAACCCAGAACACCTACGAGAGATTTTACTTAGGACTTGGCCATTTTTACCAAATAAATCAATTACATACCTGCATCAGCTTATTTACTACAGCAGATTGACAGCACCACTTAGTGGACTGTAAAGTAGCATGAGGCATATGAACCTGAACCTTTTGACAATGACAGATCATCACAACAGCTGCATTTCTTATAGCACATTCCAAAACTCTATTACTTATATGTTTTCTAATACGATACATGTACATCAATGACTCTTATGAAGGTGGGCCCCCCAACAGATATATAATGAATTCTTAATCTATAATTAATTGTGAACTATGTTGTGAACTATGTGACCTGTGTAAACCCTGTATACAATTATATAATTAATTGTGATTAATCATTAAGTGCCTCTTGAACATGGACGAATATTAGTCACTGTCTTAATGTAAATGATGCCCCTGAAAATGAGAACAGCCCCATTTCTTGGTGCGCTCATTTTCTTTCGTTCTTCGCGCCGCCGATGTATGAATGAATATTCAGCCTTCTTTACACTTTTCCCATTCGCCAGTTTGCACGTCGCCACATTAATGTCTCTTTAGGGTGATGAAATGGGGTAAAGATGCGGTCCGGATTGTAAATACCCTTTTAATTACACTTAACAGAGAAGGAGAAAATACATGAAAGGAAACGACAGTTCGTGCTATTGATATCACGTAATTCAATAATAACCTTTTCTAAGAAGAATATTTAATATGCAGCTATCTTTAAAAGTTGTAACAGGAACTGAATACACACTCATTTATTCAAAAACCACGTATAAATCAGATACATATAAAAATGTTCGGTAATTAATATAACGTTTTCTCTCTCTTTCATATAAATACCCGGATAAATATATGTGTCCTATAAAAGTGCGCGTGTTCGTGGTTCAAAATTACGAATTGAAAGTTATTGTACGTATTCATACAATACAACTCCAATTTTAAGTTTGAAAACAAGCGAAATCTACATACAAGATGTTTGTTCCACGTTGTAACTTGATGAGACAATTTTTACGGTAAAAATGGAGTTTCTGCCATTTTTACTAAAACTTAGTTTGCACTAAAAAATACATACTTTTTAATCAACAAAAACACGTAAACTGACAAATAATGGCTTCCTGATAGTAATATTAATTATGTCCAAAAAACTACTTTACGCCTAAATAATATATTAATTTGTTAAATGATATTTCATTATTGAGAGGTGTATTACCCTTGATTTTTAATTATTTGGTTTCTATGTCACAACAACAAGTAAATCAATATGTCGTTTTGGCGCGCAATAGTTCCAAGATTTAAAATACGAGTAGTAACAATTAGTAGAAACAAAATAATCCAAAAACAATGGTATACACCTCTCAAAGATTGCATATCTTTGACCTTTGATTTTATATTCGATACATTTTCACACTTTGTATTGTTTTTTTTTAATAAGGACTAGTAATCATCGGTTTGCTCCTTTTTCAGAGTGCATATTTTCTGTGTAAACGGAGTTTGTGGTAAAAGTGGCAGAAAGCCTATTGGGCCCCTGAAATTGGCCCCTTTAAAACTTAAAATTCACTAAATGAATTGCCACATCATTTCTGCTATCGTTTAGCTGAATATTTTGTGAGTAAAACGCTGTACTTGTTATACGCTAACTTATGTGATAGAGATTTAATTTGTAATAGGACAAAAATGTAGTATGTAAAACAAGGATATTTTTCCTTCAATATATATTTCGAATGTTTTAAGCGAACCGATTGATATAGCGCGCTGTTTTCTGAGTGAATGCCCGTTTACGAGAACTAAAGGCTCTGGTGATAGGCAGAGGAGGCGCCGAATTCGCCAGCCGACGGCTTGTATAACCTAACGTAAAACATAAGAGTAACGAATAATATTTATCGACCCGTTGGTCCCACTTGTCCCACTTGTCCCACTAAAACCCATAGGAGAAGTGGGAGCAGGTTTTGCAATACCTGCTAGAAGCGAGACGCTGACTAAAGAGCGAGATACCCGGTTTTAGAATGGACATCCAACGGCGCGGTGGAATCCAAGACGCATCGTTTCAACAGCAGTGTTGAAGACAAAGAAAAACCACCACCTACTTTTCTTATTCATACCATGGCCGCGAATTTGATCTGCCCAAGTACAACCTTATATTCCAAGATGGAGACAATCTCAGTCATTCGTTCGCCATCGCCATGACAATCCAGATGACGAAGAAACGGTCACCGAACCATTAAGTAGGGCCTATCCACCAAATTCGTACATCGGGATTTGGCCTTGTCCTAAGACTTGTTGTAATTTTGGAATAAACACGATAATTTTGTTAAATAAATAACATATTTCTGTAGTTTTGTAAATAAAAATAATAATCCACATAAATATAATACATATTTCAAATTCTGAAATTCCCTGTGGTAATTTTTCATCGTGAGCTAAGCTGACATGAAATTCAATATCAAGTCTGATTCACAATAATTTTAGACCATAATTAAAAATATGCTTAGCCAATGAATTAAATTCAATGAATATACAGCCAATGAATTAAATTTATGAATAACATAAACTATATTACATGTTTCGCGACGAATACTTCTAAAACATTTTTAAATTATGTGCTACGATATTTGATAATGTGGAATTCCCTATTCCGTTACCATGATTTTTAATTTATTACTGGGGAAATAATTCTGTCTTAATTTTTTTCTTAGCTACTCTTAATATATTTGACAGCCGTTTGGTTGCTGTTTTGGCCAATTTTCGTCGTGATATATTTGTGGATACAAAGTGCATTTTCGAGTTTTCATCGCCGTGTCTTTATATTAAGGTAATATTTATAGTAACGTATTTAAATTGTTGGTAGACGTATAGTGTCACAAATTAGATTTGCTATAAATATGAGCCATACCGCACCAAAATTAAGATATATTCTCGTTTATATTTTAGTTTTGGGAGAACCGTCACTTCCACTACGAAACGTTATTCATAGTAAAAATAATGAATTCTTGAAACAAGACAGAATCGCAATGTTCAACTTTTGGTGAATTAGCCCAGTGCGATTAATCTATTCAGCGACTGACTTTGTCAATGTCTTCCTTTTATTGAGCCACAGCAAGTAACCACGTCTCATTAGTGCTAAACTGTGCAAAATCAAGCGTAAAATACGAGCAATAAAACTTGATATATGCGTATTCTCATTTCGAGCAAACATTGTGTCCGTATATCTTTTTATTTCGTGTAGAAGTGTCTACTGATACTAGTCATCTCAGGAACTTTGACTCATACTGATCAACTTCTCAAGCCGAAGAATGCACCCGGCCTTGACGATATCGGTAGTGACGCTCTACGAGAGCTCTCGGGTTGCCAGCTTCTGCGCTTCAAAAACCTGCTCAATTTCTGAATTTGGCTTTTGCTCCTGGTTGCTTCTAAAATCTCTGAAGGATATGCGGTAACCGAGCAGTTATCGCCAGGGCACTGCTGCCCAACCTAGCGAAGATCCTAGAGTGCTTTGTACTTGGCGACTATCGCCGCTCCTCGTTCCACGCTCCGAACAATATGGATGCCGTTTGGGCCACTCGACTATCCGAAGGAGTCTTTCAATAAGCACTTAATCTGGTTTCCTAGGACCGTAGTGGCCCGTTTTATAAAGTCCAGCGTGTGGTAAGACTCTCTATAGCTTCTATTGCCCTATCTCCAAGTCTTCATTCATCATATCAGCCCGAGCAGACGACCCGCGACTATTGGTCGAACCACATTCATCGTATTTCGCCCTGCGATCGTTTGTTTTAGTTTGGTCTGATTCTTGTGCAATATCAACGTTTCTTTGTTTCTCCGTAGGTTTTTGTCATTTCAACTCAATAATTCAGCAAGTAAGTAACAGAGAAAGCAAGTACAGTTCAGCAGTCGCGTAATTCATTGTTGTAGGCCTAATCAAAGATGGACCTAACGAGCATTATCGAATATTCGACTGGATAATCATGGGCGCTGGCAAATTCGTGACTTAATATACATAATCAATATCGTATGATATGTTTAGTAATACGAATTTTATGAAAAGCATTAAAACATTAATTCGTGTAGTTGTGCATGTCTCTTAGACGCTCGTCTCTAGTGGCTGAGGTACCTGGAGAATTTTGTATTCAAGGTGACGCAACATCGAAAAGGAACCCTCAGAATATGCCTACAAGTACCTAATGTATGCAAAGCGAAAAGTTAGCAATTGTGAGCTAAATCCTGTCGCTGTAGTTATAAAGTCTTAGCCTCGCATGATGTCAGCAATCATGCTTCAAAATGTTCAACAGGCCACAATAAAGAAGCTTGAAGAAGTATACTTTGAAAACTGTATGAAAATAAATCTCGGAATACACGCTTTTATAGGTGCACATGTCTGAAGAACAAGTAGATATTTGCCTAATGTTAGATTATTTTAAATGTTTTCTTTTATTTATGAATCTGCTTCGCAGACCCCTAATATTGTTCTTTGATTATTATTATTATTCTTAATTTTATTACAATCTACGATGTATAAAATGATTTTGACTTCGAAGAAGTCGGTACAGATTAGGATTCATAATCAATTTTTCGTTTGTATTATATGATACAACCTCATATAATCCTCCTTAATAGTTAAAGGTGTTTTCCACTATTCGCTCAATTCAAAACTGTATTAGTCTCCAAGCAGACCATTTAAGCTGCTATTGCATCGAAAATAAGCTCATCTTTAGCGTTGATTAATGAAAACACATCACATTCACAAAAAGAAAAATGTTTCCACTTTCGCTCTCCATTAAAATTAATCGAGAATCTCGAAACGGTGTGACTTATTCGTGCTTTGTAGTCTACTTTGATTCCAAACTCTATTTTAACATATACGTCGATAGAATAATTAAGATGACATACGAGTAAAGACATCGATGAAATTTGTTCATCGAGTAACAAAAACATTACTCAAACGGATTCACTTCTTGTGATATCTATACAAAAAATGTATACCCTCTCACTTACAGATGCTTGCTCAATCTGGAATAACTTTTACTCTAGATACTCCGATGAGCTAAAGATGATTCAGAAAAAGTTACCTCGAATCTTACAATTTCGTATTAGTAAGCCGCGCAAATATTAGGAGGATTTTCTGGTTCAGCACGACGACTTGAATTTGAGGGATAAACGTGACGACACAAGGTATTCAATAATGTCTTCGACCGTCCTAGCCTCCTTGAAAAGCTTAGCTTTCGTGTTCTGCGAGGGTGCTCTAGTCTATTCCAACTGACGTCTTCCACCTGCCATAGCCACACAACAATTCTAGATTTAGAGTGCCGTTTCATAGCGTATATACAAAACGATTTTTGCCAATGGCGAAATATTCGCGGATAAATGAAAATTCAAGAATGTCTTAGATATTATCTGAACCTTCTTCACTCACCCTTAGAGTATTTACATATTATTCTTATTGTCATAAAATCTAAATCACACTAAATAATATTTATTATTTAGTGGTTTTGCTTGATACTAAACAGGT
>JAOPUG010000042.1:12546525-12560286 GCA_027564375.1 Micropterix facetella | reverse complement strand
AAATCTAAAACTAAAACTAAATATACTTAAAAACATATTCATTAATATGCACGTATGGCTCATTAATAGCAGTCTTAAATTTTAATTCTAATTATTCAGTATAATCATATAAATGTGTATATGTGTTTATTGATATCAAGGATTGCAAGTATCAAAGTATCAAATATATATTAAAATGACCAAATATAGCGAATATCTTAGCCTACGTCAGGATATGAGTTACTATTTCTCAGCATTTACTTCTGCTTTTTGGACACTCATTTCTGGACAGTAATAATGTAAATAGTTTTGGTTTGAAACTTGTAGGTCAAAACTTTAGAAACTGTATTAATTGACTTTACCAAAGCTTTTGACATGGTCTCGCATTCCATATTATTGAAAAATGCTGAAATAGTTTGGTATGACAGCCTGAAATAGTAAGTGCCTGAATGTATCTAATAGAGTAAGAGAAGGGAGGTAAAATTATTAGGTACAATTATTAAAATAATAACAACTATACAATATATTAATGACTTCATCCTATGACTTGACGCATACGTAGGAGAACGTGCACAGTTTCCACATATTAGATAAGTGATACGAAACGCTGGAAGCGGAATATTCAAATTAGGGCGACGTCTTACCGGATGCTTTGGCCTGTGGTCCAGGATTCAGGGAGGTGAAGCTGCATAAACAAGAGATAGCGGCACGATTCTCACAGGAAACATAAACTCCCGGCTGACAAGCTAACCGGGCTCTCTTGAAACAAACCGTTACGTGAGCCCCACACGATGCGTCTCTTATCTAGTGTAACAGTAAAGGGCTTCGAAATCCGAGACATTTGATAGCTGAATTACAAAGTTCTTCTTTTTTAGGTGCTATATTGTTTGTTGCGATAACTTGAAATTTGGCCACATTCCTGTTTCAAACCATTGTATCAAATTCTGCGACCAAGATATACTGCGTCTAGCTGGGCATATCTGGCCAAGTATTTTTATTTTGGATTATATATTTCTTAACTATAGTATTTCCACTAAGTACCTTTTTTTTTCAATGAGTAAAATTATTAACCCTTTAATTAGCTCCTTCAATTCGTAGCTTTCGCAATACATTGTATGTCCTTAGTATTGTCCAGTATTCCACAGCAAATATAACTTTACATCAAAAATATTTTTTATCATCATCATTAAAGCTCGTCGACACCCTCTTATTAACTTCTCGACCCGTCTGGCAGGCAGCGCTTACAGTAAACATTGATCCCTCTTTGACAGCGTACAACATTCCTTTAAGCGGTGCTTGAGATATTGACGAATGGTAGATAAGTAAGTTAACGACTTTGTGAACGTGGATCTGTCATCAGGAGGGATCCTTTGCCAATGGGGACTGAAGTGGATGCGCTTGTCGTTTGGTTTTATTCAGAGGATGTTTATGTAAATCAAGTAGACTACAAGGTGACTGTGTTTCCTTATGGGTATGCTGGCTATGTAAGTATTCAACCGATTGCAACCGATTACAATTACGATGCGATTAATCTGCGATTATTGATGCGATTAATTCTCGATTAATCGCAATTTGTTTCTCCGATTATTTAGCTATTACCAGCGGAAAAAAACAGAAAAACAGGCTAAGAAAACACTCTCAATATTATTAAAAATCATATTCCCAAATATGCTGATAGAATAAGAAATAACTACTTGGCGATAGAATCTGGAGTGTTTACGAAAATATTATTCGGGCGACCGAGGATCAGAAGCCTTTGTCGAATTTGCAAGGAAAATCGCATGACTAGAAGAGTCTTTATACGCGCACCCAATCTTCGGCGAAGCTATTGTTCACGACAATATTCAATTCAATTCAATTCAATTTATTTATTTAGGGGAAATGCACAATATTAATAACTGCAGTATATAATTACATTAGCACTATTACATATTCATTGCAAACAGTAGCAAAATAGAGAGCACCGCAGTCAAGTATAATCGTAGAATCAACGCCGCCTAACTAGGCCAAGGCCCGTACTAAGGCAAGCGTACCGATTTAAGAAAGGCTTGTGCATACGTAAGATTACGTCTTTTATAACATCTTTATAACGTGTTTTAAATAATTGTATATGTGCCGGGCTTTCAGTTGTATATTATTATCTCTTCCTTCAGTTGGTGCATAAAAACAGATAATCTCTGTCTCCTCTGTTTTACCTTGGTTTACTTTGAGACTCATATTTAATTCTTATATCGGCATCTGAACATCTTTACCAGATCTACTTTCTAATTCGAACTCCCCTATCAGTTATTGGACATCTTGTGACCTCGTTCATTTTTGTAAGCTGGCGTTTCGGATGAATTACGTAAAGTCAATAGTAATTAATTTAATGGCGAATAAAATATTCTTTAAAAGTTATAAAATGAATTTAAGAATTGAAAAGACCAACACAATAATGCTAAAATAATAAAAATGTTATCGAATAATAAAAATATTGAAATATTAAAAGAAATACATTATTTCGTTGGGTTTTCGAATCAAAAGATGGAGTACAGGGTAAGCTCAGGGGATGGGTTTTGCATGACGGGATGTATGGCGACGAGCGCAGTCCCGAGAAGCCAATGCGGATGACGTCGATAATTGGCGTCTTGGCCCACTAAAGGTGAAGCTCCCTCGGCGAGCAGCGAGTGGAGATCTGGAGGCGCGTTTACGCTCGACTTCAGGTCGGGCATCCAGGCAGGTGTGGTATCCCCTCGTTACCAGAAATAGGAATATTCCATCCAGAACAGTGCCCATGATGGTGTGTATTACAATACAATCAACGGAACAACCTCTATTAGCCTTGAGCCTAACCTCCAGGGTACGCACCTCCGGCGACCAAAAGGCAACCAGGAGAAGAAATATTACAGTTAAAACAGTGCACCTAATAGTGTTCTGATGGTGATAGCAATGCAATCTAGAAAACTGCCCTAATTATATTTGAACCTAATACTCCGGGGTGCGAAGGTCCGATGTACCCGGACAGATTTCGGGTAGTCCTGAAAGCGCATTCTTTCACGAATTTTCCGGTATTCCTCGCGTTCGCGGCGTTTTTAAAACAGCAAAAAGAACTACGAGGCATTTGCATAAAAACAGAGAATATAATAACCGGTAAAAATGGAGCCCGCTGATGCGTAAAAGAAACACCCGCCTGGGTGGCTACTACCTCCGAGCCGAAAAGGTAAAACAATCCAGCGCCATAAGCGTACCGCGGTTCTTAAATGACGCAAAGCTTAGCACGGAACTATAGTAGGTGGCGATCACAATAGACCATAAATGATCGTAGGCTCAATAAATATTGAAAAATTCTCCACGAAAAACCGGTAAAATGAATCCATTTCTCCTCCAGGAAATCTATAGAGTTACAAATATTTGTGTTATGTCATAGTGTGCATTTCCAGTGCACGGGCATGTCAGCGCCAATGCGAGCACATTGTGTCACCCCGGCCGCGTGGAAATCCTCCGAGAGATGGCGGAAGTGTCTTTGGGTGTTATTGAAAAGCACAGAATGCAACAATGACGGAAATACTCGCGGAGCGTGTTCGAATATAAACTACGTCGCACTTCAATAATAATATCGCTCGCCCTGTGCAGTGCATTGGGACCCTTTGGAATGGAAGAGGCATAGCACTTGCGACTGGAAGGCGTAGCAAAGTCGCACGTCTGGTTGATGTTCAGTTTGCTTGGGGTCGCTAAAACCGTCAGTAATCATCGATAGTACGAATATGTTCATCGCGGTGGATTGTTTTTTGAAACTTCTCTCCTTATTTATTTTTTCACGTGCTTTGGTGCTTTAATTGCATATATTGGTGTATATGTCGTCATACGTAGGCCATATTGAAAGTTTCTGGTTTCTGTGAAAATAAATCACTTGTAATATTTATATTGTATTTACTGTTGTATTTACAGAGTATTCTCCCTGACAATTTATACACTTTTTCATTCTTTGAAACAATTAAGAAAAACAGTTGGCTCAGTCTTATTTACAGTTCTCACCAATGGCTTCTCGGAACGCTATCACTGCCACTTCTGGGACCGTGAACAGTATATCTCGAAGTATATCCTTAATTTTTCGAAACAAAAAGAAATCACAGGGTTCAAGGTCCGGACTGTATTGAGGATGCGTCATATGATCCACGTTTGAGGTCTGTCGCAGTTGTCATCTTAGCGGAGTCAGCGGATGCATTGTCGTGATGGAGGACTACTGTATTGCTAGGACGGTATTCACGAACTTTTTATAAAACACTGAGCAAGTAAATGTTAACGTACCAATCTACAGTGAATATTCTTTGATATTTAAGTGAAATTGTCGAGTAATGTCCAGTCTTGCTAAAAAAAGAAGAAACCATCATTTCACCAATGCCTTTCTTGACTTTTGTCGGCAAATTCTCCAAAGGAAAGACCCTCTCCGCCAATTGGCTCTTTCTTTCAGGGTTCGTAACAGTATACCCAGCTTTCATCTCCTGTTACGATATCACACACTGCTAATGATTGCCCTCCGTCTTATTTTTTATCATTTTATCACACCACTCTATACGCTGTCGTTTTTGAACTTCCGTTAACTCATGCGGTATCTATCTCGAATAAAGCTTCCGAACTTTTAGGTGTACGTGCAAAATATTTTGTACTTGGCCGATGCCAATATTCAATATTGTACGAGTTTTATGACATACAATTTATTTATCCCATTGAATTAGTTGGAGTACAGTATCAATGTTAATTATAAATAAAATTACCGAATTTACTACGTGAAGTTCTTCAGCACCATTGCAATCGCCATTGTCTAGGGTAGACTAAAGTACTATAAGTTATTATCCGTTGTTCTGCGGGTAGGCGACAAATTGCTGCTGCCACTGCGTTGATTATAACGGTGGTGGGCGGCGGATTCCGTGCGCGCGAATTTTGAAAATCGTGCATCGAGAACATTTTAAGAAGCGGATCTCTACTACATGGAATCCGCTTCTTAAAATGTTCTCAATGCTTATCGCTGAACCCAACGACATAAAACAAGATACAGTGAATGTTGTGTGCACGGCGGATTTTCAAAATTCGCGCGCATCGAACCCGCCGCCCAACCACAGTTATAATCTACGCAGTAGCAGCAGCAGTTTTCCGCTTACCCGCAGAACAACCGATAATGTCTGAGAGTACTTATGGCTACCCTAGACTACGACAGTTACAACATCGCCGAAACGTCGGGTGCTGAAAAACTTCACGCGATAAATTTGTTAATCTTATTTGTAATGTCTAATAACCGCGATAGTTTTCGATTTCATATCAATAATTTCTCTTACCTCTGTCGCCGGCCGGCCTACGCGTGAATTGTATTGGAGATGAATACGTCCACGTTTGAATTCATTATACCAGAAGTACACAGGCCTACGAGATGGAACTTCATCACCAAATGCGAATTGAAGTCTTTGGCATATTTCTTGTTGACTTAAAACACAGCGAAAATCGTAAAATCTATATCTATTTTAACCGAGTTATTAACGGTTGAATTAACATATACAGAAATTGTTTCTCGTTTGACCTCAATTATCTCCTAACATCCGGCATCGAATTTAAACACGTTTTCACGACAAAAACATATTTCCTCTCCACAAAAACCTCTAAAGCCCCAAACCGAATGACAACACGTATCGTCGATTCACTTTATCGATTCTTTAGTGTCTGTCGGATGCTTTTAGATGGCAGTGGCGACATACAGGAAAACGCGAAACCGTTGAAGTATTTATAATAGCCATCGGTCGCGTAGCTTCGACTCTTCTGCATAACGGTTTGCGCTCCAGCGGGCTTGCCTTGCGCACATTTCCATCCCGTGACAATAAATTCGCCGTTCGACTTTCCGCCAAAGAGGAAATACCTGATGAGTGCCAAGACGACAACGTATTTGCTTTTCAGGATTAAAGGAAGAAATATTTTTATCGATATGTCATAATTAGGCTAAAAGTAATTCCTACACAAACAATTCCATAAGTGGCCTACATGATCTCAGCAGTTTCAAGATCAAAAAAGCGTCACTCCAGGTAGCTACATCGGATCTATAGTGGTATTAACAAGTAGATGAATACGCTATTTGAATCTCTATTAATGGATTGTCTGGTAGTTATAAGATTAGACTAGGCGTGCAGGGCGCACGCGCCGCTGTAATGGGCAACGGCGCGCGTGGAAGATGTCCGTTGGGGGCGCGCAGTCGTTATCAAGTGTCTAAAGTATGGCGGCCATCGCTGAGCCCAGGTAGTGGCGGTAAGACGATGGGGCAATGTTAGTTCAACCATCGCGTAGGCCAGTACAGTTTTGTGTTATCTATTTTATGTGACGACCGCACATTGGCATTTTATATTGCGTATATTATTAGCTCCTTTCTTAATCCTGACCAAATCAAAGTTATGGAGGCTATTGCAGAGGCTATAAGGGATTTCTATAATTTAGAATTTAAAAAATCGGTTACAGAGAAAATATGGATTCATAGATACCGAAAAAAAATCTGGTTGATACAAGGTGTCGTATACCTAATAAATTTCGTCTTGATGAAGCGATATATAATGCGTCGCTAATTCTAGTTATTGGCTATATTGTATAATAAGTGCGATAATGCATTTGCATTCAATTTTCAAACTCTTTTGTTTTCTTCTTTTCGATTTAAATTATTTTTATCATCTAAAATAATCGCCATTTTAGATTTTAAAATTCTTCATTTTCTAGCCTTAAATTTTTAAATATTACCTCGTAAACTAAAGATATTAAGAAATGACAATGTTTATGGCATTCTTCCCAGGATATTAACACACTTTTGGTTTTTATTTTATCGTAACAGATTTGTGAAGTATTACATTTTCAGATAATAACATTTTTAATTCAAACCCCGCTGAAAATGTCAGAAAGTCACGTAAGCAAGAGTTATAGGCAATAACCTCAGAATTCGAAATCACTTTTATTTATTTTTCTAGGGCCAGTATTAACGGATTTATATTTTATTAATTTTGAAAAGGCCGCTATTTTCCAACGAAATGGTGAACATATCTCATCAATTATTGAAGTCTCGGCATAAGGATGAACTATTTTCGTAAGTAATTTGGTCCTAATTGGTCGTGTAGTTTCTGATATACAGTGGGTACGCAGTCGTGCAGTTTCTGATATACGGTGGGTTTACACACACACACACACACACACACACACAGACATTTTCCAGAAATCACTTTTTCGGTTTTCAGTATCTCATCACGTGGAGAGCCAGTGAAAATTAGAATTCTAAATTTTGCTCGATAATAAGACTTCCCCTATTTACATACTTCGTGTAAAACGATGTATTTTAGGAAAGAAAGGAAGAGCCGCTTCATGATCAATAAAAGTTGTCACAGTTGTTTTATTCACATGGCGAATTCAAAGTGTGGCATAAGTATAGATGTTCAGCAATTTTTTTTTATGTACCTAGTACCTATATGGCATTGTGTTGACGATATTGTTAGTGCAATAAATTAAAGTGTTACAAATTATAAAATATAAAAAGAAGGATCAAAAGATGTAATAGAATAATCAAATTGGTATAAAAAATCAAACAATTGAAATTTAAATATTAAATGTTTCAATTTAAAAGGCTATGGCTTTGTCAACATTTAAATTAGGGTGGCGGACGATTCACCACCAAACTCATACGCCGAACCCTGTGTTATATGACTCATTATTCGATAGCTATCTCCGTAAACACATTCAAAATTTGTTGGAAGCTCTAGCTAGTCATGGTATGCGCACAACGGAAATTACCTGTGCTTTGCGGACATTTGGGTTGTTGATCAGGTGTTTATTTTGGACCTGAGCATTTGCCCAAGTTTCTTGTCAGTCGTCCTCCATTATCGACTGGTCGTCGATTACGATGATGTATCGCCATAACGGCCTTCGAGACTTCAGTCGATCGGGAGCGAAGTAGTAAGGTCTTGCTTGACAGGCAATGAGATACTCTGCAGTTTTATTACTTCCCGAAATGTTGCATACCTCCGTCGTATGTTAGTAGAAGAAATGTTTGACAGTATGGGGAGCCTGGGTAACTGTGTCGACATCAACGTGCCACTCACATCTCTCATTGTTTCGATTAGGTGAGTGTCAAAACATGAGAGCCATGAGTCTACACTGAAGCGCATTATTCTGCCGTACTATATCAATCATTTGTGATGGCGATTGTTTTGAGGACACTAGCTGCACAGCCCCAGAAGGCTCCTGCCAACCTAGAAATGATATTACATACGAGTAGTCTTCGTTTTTTTCTAGAGGCTGATGGTGAGCTTTGAACGTGACGATACGATCTAGTTTTATACCTAGATATCTACGAGATGCATCGGCGGTGATTGGTTTATTGCATATAGTCAGGTCAGATTTAATGTCCTGTTCGATTCTTTGTTCTTGAGTTAGTTTGAAGTGGCAGTATTGAAATAGCCTAAGCAAAAATAATGAATTTGTGTCAAAGAATATGAAATCTTTGAGAGTCGTATAACTTAGTTTTTTGTTCTTATATGTCGTAATAATATCTGAAAAATTATGGTATTTTGATCCTCAATAGTTTAAGACTTCCTAATAAATTATAGAACATAAATAATAATAAAATCTCTTGAGGATTTCATATTATTTGGCTCTAATGAATAATTTGTGCAGAATTTTCTATGCTTTGGCCACATTTGGAATTTCGATTATAATAGTATTTATTAATCATTTATTATTTATAAATTCACATAAATTCACAATTTTAGGATTCATATTATTGTGTAAACGAAGTTATTATTAAAAATGGCAAAACACCATTGGGATCCCAGGAATAGCCCCCGTAATATAAATAAAATAACGCTGAAAGTTTTTCAGCAGTCAAACGCGTTGTCGTCTTTCAGTGATTTGCACGTAAGAGCATAGTCGACGCGGGTCGGTATCGCGATCGTCGCGGCATCGTCGGCAGCATCGTGTCGCGTCGCCGGCATCCAATCCAGCGGCACGTGCCCACGGTGCGGCGGGCGACGCAGGGCCGGAATCCGACGGCGGAATAAAATATTTACGCTGCGACACTCGCATGAGTGACTGCCTGCATTTGGACCCGCCACGCCGGATATAAATCCCTCCGCCGTCACTGCCTCTGCGACCCGCACCGAAACGCCAGCGCCCGTCGCACAGTGATTTAAAACTAGATGTTGTAATGGTCGCCAATTACACTTAGCTCCAAGAATCGCCCTAGCCTGGCAAACAACTGCAAAATCAAACTGGGGCAAGAGGAAAACCCAAGGGTTGTATGTGTGTGTATAAGGTTATTCTGGGTAGTTTAAAAAACTACCTGAACTGAGCACGTAAACAATGAGAGATCCATTGTGCCACTCCTGTAATGACTCCCTCAATGAAGAGGAATTACTGTGTGGAAGGGTTCAAGTATTACGTTAGAGATAAATCTCATGACGGCCCAAACATTCTTCCGCTTTAATTGCTCTGAGAGAAAAAGTTCCAGAAACTATGTGTGGTTGATAGTCCGTAGCCCTGTGTGACTTTTTCTAGAGTTTGGCCACTTATGTGGCCAATATAATATGAAAATATCTTCCAATTTTCGCAAACTCACTTATTTTACACGTTATTATAGGGATGTGTTATTTTAAAAAATCATAATAATATAAAACACATAAAAGCCATTTTGTCTCGTTTTCATCGATATTCCTCCGCCTACATTAGTCATAAGATATGAGTATTATTAAATAAATATTGTATTCATACGTAAGTTTAAACCTTTATCTAACTTTTTATACCTAGTTGAAACATTTAGACTTGCCCCCCCTCCCCCCACAAAGGGGCCAAGTCATCTTACAACCCTGCGAGGTTTTGTTACTATGCACGCTAACTCGAGTAATCTACATCCGATTTAAAAAAATCTCCATCTATCTCCATCATCAATTACATCTTTATAATACGTGTCTAGTCATTTCTCCACGTCGATATTAGGCGCTCATATGACGTGACGTAAGAGGCGTGGGCTCGCGTCACACGAGTCGTCAGCAAAACATCTCGGGCGATGCCGATTGCAGCACTGCGTCTCGCTCGCACGCGGGCTCCAGGCGAATGACGTTATCATGTGAAAACGCAGTGCGTATGTTCACCTGATACTTCAGCGCTCGCCTAGTGACGCATCAATTAATTGTATTATTTTACTTATTACAATAAAAACAAACCGTATGACGTACATACCCGAAAATTAGCTGGGCTCTGCGCATTAGCCATAACTATCGATTACCGGAAGATTTTCCTAAATCGGAAGCAGTTTACTCGAGTTATCGTGCATACTAGCATTTTTCGCGCACGATCTGAAGACTTGGCCATTTAGGTGGCCGAAGTAATACTCATCTAAGATGTACGGTACCGCGAAATCTAATAAATATTATCAAAGATGGCCAAGTGTTTCATGATTTCAACTGCGTAATTCAACCCCTCCACCTAGGCATAGCGCCAACTTAAATAAAACGGGCGTGACGCCACTGTAACATACATTCAACAGATAGTCAACCGACAGACGCCAGATTGAATAAACGAAAACCGTGGAATAATTCGTTTCTTAGCAAGTATTTTCAATTTTGTTTTCTCTAAAATATCTTCTCCAAGGCCCCAGACATTCAATAGAATCTGGTTTTAGAATAAGTTGCTCTGGTACAGAACACTATTTCTTACTTTACTATGCCGCACTTTAAAAGGACGCAGGTCTTGTTTGTTTCGTGCATCGTATGAATGAACATCCGAATTTATATAAGGTACAGTAACGACGACGATATTAGCTTACAATTCTATGAGGTGTTTATGGGCGCCAGCAGCGAACTTCCCGGCTAATAATACACTGTGCGTGATAGGTACGCCGAAAAGGGGAAGATGGAAAATGGAGGATGTGACGTGGTGGCACCGCGATTTAAGTTCGGGAGGCGTTTAGGCAATGCCGCCGGCGTTACTGTGGAGTGCAATCTTCAGACTGGAGTCGGAAAGCAAAAAGAAGTCATACAGATGTGCATATGAACTGCCACATTTCGTAATAAGTGCGACGCTGGATATGACGCCTCTGTAAGATGGTACAATGTATTCATATTATTTGCCAGAGTATTTTACTTCAAGAGAGAATTGGTAAAATCCGAAACCAGCCTAGATCTGAAACAATAACCATGTACAAAAATAAGAGGTATGTAAAATATAAGTAATACAATCATACATAAATTGGTAGTGATTGATAACTTATAAGTACCTAAGTTATGACCATTAGTTGATAATTTAAAACAAAGTATTTCAAAATACAGGCATCTTTTAGATTTCAATGAAACTAATTCAAAATAGTTAATTATTCAAATAAAAACATGTCGCATAAATCTAATGTTCACGAAAATATATCTCAAGTAAAATATTTATATAAAATCATAGTAATCCGTTGACAAATTTAAACTCCCATGGAAAATATTCTTCAACAAACATATCTAATCCAAAAAAAATATTCAAATCTGACTGATAGTTAGAACGCATAAGAGACAAACATACTTCCCGCGGGAAGCCTATATGTCCATGAGAAACCTTCCCCAATAAACGGGGTTCTAACGCGAAAAGAAATTATCAAATCGGACTGGTAGTCTAGGAACGCATAATAGACAAACAAACTTCTCGTGGAAAAGTCCCGTTTCCGTGGGAAACATTGAAATAAAAGCGTTACATAATGATTTTTTTTAAAAAAATCGGATCTAATCACTTACAAGAATGTTTTTGGCGACACTCGATAGATGACAAAATTTTTATTTTTAAAAATAGGTTCAAAATGCAATGAGACCTCTTATAGATGTATAATTCCCTAATACATTCGTTTTCTATTAGGCTATTTTGGCAGAGAAATTTAACTGCAAATTTAACTGACTTGAAATAAAAGAATACCCCAAAATCAACTGGTCCCTGGGCATTGTCCATAACTATCGATTGGCGAAAGATTTTTTGAAATCGGACCTAGTTTACTTGCAGGATCTAGGACCTTGCAGGATCGTAAGACTTGGCCCCTACGGGGGTGAAGGGGAGGGGTTAAAAACAATAGAGTATTTTTAATTCAGGATCAAGATACAAAATCGGAGGTGAGGGGATCGGAGTGGGATGAATGTAAAGGGGAGGAGTTGAGGGGAGGATTATATGAATGGTTTAGGGATCATAGTATATGATATATGCCATGTAAGTGTATGTATAAAATATTTTTCTGAGTAGGGTTTAGACCTATTGCATCCTAAATATTTTATACGTTTTGGGAAGGGCGTGTATATTAAGAAGGTGGAATAAAATAATAGTATTCCGTTTCCGGATAGTGGCCGTTTTAATGGATTTTATACATGCGAGGTCTACTGCTCACAGAAATACTGGTATTTATTCGTGTACATGATAGATTGTAAAAATATTCAGTTTTATTCAGGCCGAATCTCGCCAACCCGCTTTAGACTAAACTTTTAAATTTTATCCAGTTTATGAGTATTAGAGGTTACCAGCCTAATATTTAAAGGCAGTGATAATGGGGACTTTTCCTCTCACCTCACCAGTCTGCTGAATTACGAGTAAATCTCTGAAATCTTAGAAAATATTTTACAGTAACTTCAGATTTATTTTCAATGAAGTAATGGCTTTATTAACCCATGCGGTTTTCGCGCAGCTAAACATTGTGAAAGCACAAGACGAAGGGTGAAACTGTATTTTTAGATCTAGCTAAAGCATTCAATATAGTACTTGTTAATCACCTGAGAAGATAATCGAACAGTATTCAATATTCGTCCGTTTAACCGTTCCAGAGTAGACCGCACCACTAACACGAGCTGACTCACAATTTTTGTCTTCAGTCACGTTATGTGGTGTCCAACGGGAAATTAGCTTTCTCATGCCTAAAACACCATGCAGATTTATTTGAATCACTGTCATTCCAATGCCTAAGGATGTCCAAATTTGCCACATAAATATGGCACACGTAGGACTTGGCGTGTAGCAATGCCCTTTTCTTGTATTGCAGATGTTTTTGGTCGAATCGCCGATTGTGTAGTGCTAAAATAGTGCTGACTTGGTGCTTAATCATAGTAAATAGGAAAAAGCCCAGAAAGCTATTATTCCTAAAATACCCCTTCGAAAATCATGAATTTGTTTGTAAATGGATTTAGGTCAGATAAAATTTTGTAAATAGCCTTAGTCTGACCAGTGTTCAGATACCAGTATGATTTATGGTATTAACTTTTCCGAATTGGTCAATTCCCTTATCATTTCATTGTGTCCATATTTTGTTTACCTATTTATAAAAAGCACTTTCTTTCTCCGTATTGATTTCACCTACAAACAAAACGCATGAAAGGCGGCCAAAGGGCGTCGTTCATTTTCCTGACCAGTCAACCGTCAAAAACTTTGAAATGAGAAAAATTATGAGATTCTCCTTAGTTCTGAAGTTTTGCGTCCAAAAATTTTGATTTCCCGTGTTAAGTTGAATGCCTCTCGAAAAAGTGAAAAACTGTCATTTTGCAGCAAATTTAAGTTACTCTCGTGTGCATTTAAACAGAAACAAAAATATGAGTCTTGTAGCAAATTTCTTAATCTTTAGTACTATGAAGCAAAAGTTCAATATTATGATTTTTTGCTGAATAAAAATAAATAAAAGCTGAAGACATCACCTTTTTGTATTTTGCATTTTTCTTGGAATCTATAGGGGCAAAAAACTTTAAAGTATATTGATAAGACGTGCCAAGCAAATGTTTAAAATGTGATGAA
>JAOPUG010000042.1:12515279-12527286 GCA_027564375.1 Micropterix facetella | reverse complement strand
AATACAATTTTTTATTTAGAACGGTGATTGAAACCTTCGAGACGACACTCATCTAATCTGTAGTAGTGATGGCTGCTAAGTAAAGAGTAGGTACCTTGTCACGTAGGTTGTATATACATTTTCCTCGTTTAAAAAAAAATATATTATTAATAATAATTAACACAGTGTTAATAACAGAAGGTAATATCACAGTATAAATAAAACCACCAGTGTGCCAACAAACGTCTCCATTTAGGGCAATCGTGGAGTGAGGAGCGACGAGCCGGAAAGGAAATCTGCTCCCAGAAAGAGCTTAACGATTTCGTGTGTTTTATCAACTGTTATGCGTTTTAATTTTTATATGTTTAATGAGGCGACTTGTTGACGCTATCCAACCTGTTTACAATTAGTAGGTATACCTACAACCTGAAAGAAGGGAAGTAATCTGTCATTGTGTGATTCTATGAGATTCAGTAACATAATCTTTGGTCATTTGCCATCTTATTTATACCACTTTTTAAAAGCGATTTTTTTCACTTTCATCTTTTTTGTACCACAAACTAAAATTGAACAGAATTGAAGCTTTCAGCGGAACGGTAACGATTATTCTGAAAGCAGATAAGATTGCTGATTGGTAAATAACAACCATGACTAGACGGCAGGCAGCGACGGCATTTTAAAAAGTTTAAAGTCGTCTCAGTGATAGTTCTCTTTACACTGTGGTTACATGGTTGCACCCCAGTGTAAACAGAACTACCAATGTGCCAGCGAGCATCAACCACTAAGGGTAATCCTGAGATAGAGGGGAGAAGAATCCGCTACCACCTTGCGCCTGGATGAGCTCGCTACTGTCTACTTCACCCGCAGGAATATAAAAACTCTTACTCGACACCGCATTTTAAATACATAAAAGGAATTGTCACACCGTTAGTTCTATTTACACTGTGGTTGCACGATAAATAGCAATATATCGAAAATATCAATATGTCATCCATAATAAATCAATATGAGATAAAGATTTTATCAAATTAGATATATGGAAAAATTAACAGTTTTTCTGAAATATTCATTGTTTGATCGGAATGACTTTTTTTTGAAAAGCAGGACCAAAAAATTAATTCAAGGAACAGACTATCATAAAAAATACTCTCCATGTTATTGTTTTTAAATTCGTTGAAAGTGAGGACTGAATACTGTTATTGTTGCGAATGTTGAAGGACGTACGATGTAGCAACTGCAGTTGTCCAGGGTAGACTGGACTGAGGTGAGTCTACCATGGATAATGGCAACTGCAACATCGCCGAAGCGTCGGGTGCTACAAACTTCATGCGGTATATCCATTTTTATCTTATTTATAATGTCAAACTAGACTCCGACCAATCCCAATATATGCCCTCCGATAAGTTGATCCTGACTAAAGCACAACGCACTAGATATACCCAAAATCCCCAACAAAATCTTAGATGCCGTGAAGAAGCATCGTATTTGAAGACAAAAAAATCTAGATCTGTATAATTATGTATATCATGTATGACATATATTATATATATATCCATAATGTGAGATTCCTGAAGTTCGAAAGTCTCATGTGGTTAGAGTATGTAGAAAACATGAAAAGATGAACAGCTATTCAAATGCATTCTACGATTGTTCAGGTAGCGAATTAAAAATAATTTGTAGCGAGAGAATCTGTAGTTTAATAAAATTAAAAATAGTAAAAAAACAAATTGGGACACGTTATTTTCGAAGTTCAAATAAATATTCAGAATTATCATATTGTCATAGATCTCTGAATGGACATTCTACAGTGTATCACATCTAAATTGAATGTTGGCGTCCAAAACATTGCGTGGAACTAATCTTGAAATTCCAAGGACGTGTTCAATACGTTGGGCATCGTAGCTTAGACTACTCCACTTGTATAATCAGCAGTAGGAATACAAGATGACTTAAGACAAAATCTTGCGTTAATCTGAAATTGTCCCTATGGTAATATAGGTTAATGACCCGAAAAGTCTAAATCAAGTCTCGTTTGCCTTCAAACTATCCATCAGATGTATAAAACAACCACTCTAGATATGACGTCATAACTGCAATACACACTGCGCGACAACTCCATTTCCATTAATGTCAAAATGACAGTCTATTGTTGAAACGTCTATCAGTTGTCGATCATGGGTCTCACTACAGAGCTGCAGCTTCCCCTCGGATGTTTTTCCTCTCTGTAGTGCCAATACGATGAAAGTATTTGCTTCAGCGATTTTTTGTGACCGCATCACGCGATAAAGAATGACGTCATATTTGTAATAATATATATTTTTTTTTCATTTCAAGACATATACAGAATTAATAAATAAAATTAATATTTTTATAAAAAATCAACTTATAGCCTAGTCCTAATTCTATCAACCAATTCGAACAATTTATAAATAATATTTTAGTGCAAATTAAAAAAAAAAGAACTATAATAAAACGTGACGGAAAATAAAATTTGGAAACAAAGTTGATGTTTTTATTAGAATATAAATAAAAGACAGCCCCCTCGACAGCCTCGAAGATGACGACCGAAGGGGACGCCCGCCAACAGAAGATGTGTGGACTACTGAAATGAGAGAAGGGCCATGTATCACATTTAAGGACTTAGAGAGAATTTTACACATTAGTTCGGTTAGTGTTCATACTATATTACACGAATATCTTGGCATGTTGATTTGTTTAAGTTGGATACCTTGTGTGCTCTCCGAAACGGAAAAATAATCCCGCGTGGATTGGTGCCGAAAAATACGACTACGTTTCAAAGATGGAGCATCAAGACGTGTTTCTAAAATCATTACTGGCGACGAAAAATGGATATATCAAGAAGTTAGTTAGTCAGTATGCGTGTTTTCAGTTACCAACAAAATTGGAAAGATTTCGGAACATTGGCCAAAAAATGGTGGCCAGTTTTTTTCATGGAGTGGACATCAATGCTAGAAAATCGTAGATCAGTTAACTCAGAATGGTACACAATTGTGCATTGCCAAAATTTACCAAAGCTGTGCAGGAGGGACGACCAAAGACCGAGCTTAGGGGAATCATGTTATACTATAACAACGCGTTTTCAAACACTGCTCTCAGAACAAAGGAGCTTATTCAAGAATCTGGTATTGAAACCCTGACTCATCCACCGTACAGCCCCGACTTAGGTATCTGTGACCTTTTATTTCCCAATCGTCAAGAATACATAAAAGTAAAGTTTTTGTCAAGTGCCGATGAAGCGGTGGCTGCCTACGAATCAGCCATTTCTGATCTTTCGGAAGAAGACTGGAACAAATGTTCCCAAGCTAGTTAAGGCAGATTGAAATTGACATAGAGAATAATGGAGAATATTTTGAACAAATATAATGTAAATTATAAAAATATATTGCTTACTTTTCGCATGTCTCAAAACTTATATAGTAACATACGTACTGCGTCCACCTGAATACGCTTGTCCATCCATATACATATGTAGTGTATATATATAATCCATGAATTGGGCTTGGTATGTGACTACTGAAAAGTGTATCTCTGAAAGTGTTGTATAGGGTGGGGGTGGGGCGTAAATAATTAAATAATAAGTTTCTGAAAATCCGATTTCTATGAAAGATGCTTTCCAATTTTACATTTGACAAGTCCCACGAAGGGATTATTATTCGTGAGATAATCTTTACGTGAATCCTTGTCTTCAAGGTATGTAATGATTATCTAATGCTATTATAATCTTAACATCAGAAACAATTAAAAATTATTTAGAGTAAACATTTCGAAATACAGCAACCTTTTTAATGCATCTGTGTAAAAAACGTATATATACAAAAGGCCAGAAGAGAACGATTGAATTCGTGAAGAAGACTAAGCTTATCTGCGATTTTGTAAGCTTAGCCATCCATTCTTCATTCGACAATGGTCTACTACATGATGCTTTGCATTAACTAATTTAATTCTTCGCTCAGTTAGACAAGTCTTCTCTTTCCTTCTACTTGTAGATGCTGATTAGAGAGTCTATACTCTCAAACAGCAGCTTGAGTTGCCTGAAGTTTACGACCCGCGAAGACTGCCGCAATGGTTTGCTTTTGTAGATCGATCTCTTTTATACAATCAACATAATTAGAGTAATAAAATAAAGTGCCAACAATTTTTCCTGGCTCCGAGAACACATTACTGATATCATGCTCCAAATAATATAGAACATGATGCGGTAATAGGTTAAGTCGCCATCGTAGAACATCTCAATTGAAAGAGTTAGGGTAGCCGAATATTGGTAATCCGAGCCCCGCCGCACATCAAAAATTTAAATGCGTCGAAAAACAATTTCCGCGATCCGTATCGCCTCTCCGCGGAAGTGGCCCGACCGTCATCTCTCCCCCTTTTAACCCCCGACTTTCGTCTCAGAAGTCGCCGAGAAATTTCATATCCTGCCGCCGGGGAACGTCTTAATGGAAAATATTTTCCAAGGAAAAATCGCGCTTGCAAAATGCCCCTATTATTTCCACAGGAAGATGTGGCGAGGGGCTATGATCTTGTAACGGAATGCAACTGGCCGCCCGATTCAATTCTTCAATATGCACCCCCCTTTCTGCGGCGAATATGCGTCCGAGATGTGGTGAAACTTGGGAGGGATTGTCACTGTTAGACTTCGCACAGACGAGTGTATTTATCGCTGCGACATTATTTTTACTGTTAAGCAGAGTGTATCATCCTAAATATTATATCGCATTTGTTCACGGACTTTTGCTTGTTGAGTCTTATACCATGGACGATCTTGGTATAAGATGGCTTATACCATGGACGATCTTGGTAAAAGATGGCTTATACCATGGACCTTCTTGGTATAAGATGGCTTATACCATGGACGATCTTGATCTCCGCTCACACTTCTCTCTTAAAGGTGGATCTCGCTTCGGCTTCGGTGATGGTTACTTTTACGCAGTAGCGTCGATGTCTTGATTAACTATTACGGTGTCGACTGATTAAAACTTCAATCTCGTAGAAATTGTGCTTTATTTAATAGTGCACGCGTTAACCTCGTGAACGCGCGCTATGATCGAAATTTGGCGCACCACTGTTAGCCGTTTCACTTTCTCACCCCAACACGCACAGGAGAGGCTTAACCTCAACGTGCGCTACATGTATATTACTAAATAAAGTTACCTAATATTACTTTAAATTGGCTCAGAGTATCGCCGACATTATCGTTATATGTAGGGCTTAAGGCCAGGGCCCGATTAACGCTAAGTAACTCTTATTAAGAACTATTTTAGTACGACATGTCATTTATCTTATTTAATCGCATGGAACAATTGTCAGCTCTCAACTTGTATGCGCGATCAGATGAAGGAATTTCGGTCGCGACCGTGTAGTCTGAAACGTTGCTTCCGTCGCTAAGTTTCAGGTCAAGTGAGGGTGAATTCTTAAGTACCGGACACGCCAAAGATGCCCAAATCATCTATTTCTCTGCAGAGCATTATCAAAATAGAACATATAATTACAAATGTTTTAACTAAAAATGTTTTACGATTATTCGGATAAATAGTCTAAAGTTTTATCTGATTAAATTTTTATTTAATAGTGCAACAGAAGATTGCAGAATAATTGAATTACACATTTAAATCTGTATGCTAGGCCTCAATTACGTCGGAAAGACACTTATAGGCGATTTTTCGATTATCTTTAATACAATTCTAGACAAGAAGATGACGATAATACTATTGCATTGGATCTCAACATGTTTCTATGTCGAAACGCCATTATCAATATCGTCACTGGAAGGTGAAATGCATGAGTCATTTGCCAGTGATCCATAATGGTGAATAACGCTTATTTACATTACGTTAAAAGTAACTGTCAGGTTCTCGCGCTACAAGATACAACTGGCGGCTGGTAGTAACCCTACTCATAACTAAAAATGATTACTACTACTAACTAATAAAAGACTTACGAGATAATATAATAGTAGCGACCATTCTCACCGGGCCAGCGCGCGCAGTCGGACAATTACCGTACATTCCGCGAATCCCGATGATACAGACGGACTTGTCTATATATTTTAAACATTTGCTGTTTCCGGTGAAAGTGTCATTTGCCCTCATTATAAATAGGTCCCAGGGACAAATAATCTCGCTTTTGGGAATCGACTTACTAGAAGGATTGCTTTTCCCATGGACAATTTTATGTTCGCTTATCTCGAGTGGGATCTTCCGAAAATAAATACACTTTGCTACCAGAAAATAGTAGAACTTTAAACTTAGTATACATAGAAGCCTTGATGTGATGTACTAATTATCTTCATGGTCGAATTCGTCATTAGCATTTACATTTAAAAATTGATCTCTACCCTACAACCCTGTTAAATGCTAATAGTATTCCATGCAGTTGAAGCCTCGGGACGCAGCTAGTCCATATATAAATTTGATTATAATAATTCGTCATATTGCTACAAATAACCAGGCTATGAAGTAATGTTCTCTGTGTTTAAATGGTGCATGGTGTATGGTGTATGGTTACATGGTAGATAGACTATTAACGTGTCTCCTTATATAAAATTGTCAGAAATATTGGCTCGTGTCGTTGCCGCAGTGAAATATCAAATGAAAAATGAAGTGGTAGGTTGATTTATTTATTTATTCATACAAGTAATGCAATGTCAATAATACAATAATGTATCAACCATCCTTAAATATAATAACGAAACTCAACTAATGTCAATTTATACAAAAATAATATCAAAGTTAAAGCATAGTGACATAAGTCGCCTAAGTAAGCATATGGCCTGTTCTAGGGCAGACCTGTTGTGTTGCGGTAGTCTTCCATGTATGTGGTATGAAGTACATCACATTAAGTCGAGATCTAGAGGACTTTTCCGTTTTATAAAAGTGTATTTAGTTCCAGTTTAATATCAAATTTTATTAAAGTACAAATTGTTCCATAAGACTGGTTACCAAAGATCCTGTGGAGTATTTTACGTTCAACGAACGTAAGCGTAATTTCAGACTTGTTTGATCTCACGTAGAGTGTTGCTTTCTTCCTCCGGGATAGAAGACGGGATTTTATTTGAGACTGTAGTCCTAAGTGACACATATTTGCATCTATTAAATGCACTTTCACCGGTGTTGTTGTCGCTGGTAGTAAATGAGCCGATATATGTCAATTTATTTATAAATTTAAAGGTATTTCGACTAGCAGCTAAATATGGAGCTGGTTTCACTATGTCTTGGTTTTATCCGGATTTATCTTCGGGCCCATACACTTTGCTGCTATATAATACAAAACATGATACTTTGAGGAACACATTATATTCTAATGCAGGCGCAACCAAATGCTCTATCGACGATAATGAAGCGAGGATAAAATACGCTCGTGCGAAGCGACCTTTAGGAAGAAAACGAGATGAGTGAGACTGGAACGCGAGCGGAGATTGCGATGCATATCTAAGATGTTACCAGCGGGATATTTCTAAATTTCAAGCAACTTTTTAAATTACTATACACTCGAATTCGCAAATCTGTTATTTATAAATACAGAGCATTATTAAATTAAATCTGCATTCTTCAACAAGATATATAGATTTGAGATACAAGTTAAAGCTAGCCATTTCAGGCTAGAAAACTTCTAAGCTGAAACCACCAAGGACCACTATTCCTTTATTTCAATGCAGAATGACGGTTGATGAAAGACGCTTTTTTTTAAATTACGGACGTTAATTCATGTCTCCATGCCAAAATCACAGTGAGATAAATCTCAAATTATCGTATTTGAGTCAAGTATGAAGAAATATGTATTCTAGAAAATAAAAATAAAAGCCCCGTAATTTAATAAAACAGGGTTGAATTTGTAATTGTGAAAAGCATTCTGAATTAAAATAGATAACTCATTATTGCTTTTGAAAATAAGCTAAAATTAAATATTATCGAAATCAAATATTGCAACCATTAGGGGCACCAGTGAGATAAAAATGAAATGTATGAGTGTAGCTTTATCGCTCGCTTCATTTATTGTGTGTTTAATGGGGATTTGAGTCATGTTGTCAAGATATAATGGCATAAGGTTATTGTAAGGCACCTCACGGATATAATGATATAAGGTTATTGTAAAGAATTTCAAACGAAATACGATAATTTGAGTGGAATTGAGATGCAATGTGAGCTCGTTTTGCGAGCTATTCTGGAGATGCATATGAATTTAGAACATATTATATGAAGAGCAATGTTTTTGTCTTTTCATGAAGCAAATTCGAAAACAGGCATGCACACCGTGCCGTTTTTTGCCGTTTGTGCGAAATAAATTGTATCAAAACAAAAGACAGATTTCTCCTAATAAAATTCCGCAAAGGAATTGGAAATCGTGACGTTTTCATATACAGCACTACGGTTCGGACACGACTGAACCCGCCCCAATTTTTTTCGTCCAGATTTTCGCCAAGCGCCATCTTTCAGAGGTCGATGTAATTGTAAATCTGATTTGTGGGAGTGTCTCAAGATGAACAAAAGATACAGCATCTGTCGGCTTTCTCGTGCGCCTTCTCATAAAAGAAGGGCGATTCGTTGTTTCGCTCCCTCCGTATTTTTATATCTTTATCTGCTGTTTCCGATACGATATCTCTTGTCGAATCTCCCGTTGTTATCGTCATAGGGCGGACACGTTTCAACCGGGGACGGTGTTGGATTTTATTGATATGGAAGAAACACCTTTGCCGGATTACTTTGAGGTGTAATAAAACTGAGCCTGGTTTGTAGAGTGCGCCGTATATAGATTTTAGGCTTATGACTTAACCAATGATATTATAGATTACTTAGGTATGCTAAATTATTTTATATAGGTACTTATTTAATTTAATATTGGTTATGATGGGAACTTAAGGAAAAGACAAACAGTAATAATATAAGTGTGTGTTACTCTTTATAATAGTCATGCCCCACCTAATTGCCGTTTTTTTACAATGGCCACTTCGAAATTTGACTTTGAGTTGGAATTTAAAATTATTGTTTTTATTCGAAGACATGTAATTCGTTTTTCCAACTCAATTATTCCATTGTCCTTTCTGTCATTTATTAATGGTGGTTTATTTTAGCGTGTACATCATGAATAAGAAAAAAATGCTTTATTTTCGAATATGGGGTCCTGTGCCGATAATTTGTACTATCGAGAACTGGAAACTATGATAGAGAAACTCGCCATTAAACAATGGAGCCTAGTCAATCGCTCTTCGATACTGCCTCTATAAAACAACATTCGACTACAAATTTCACAACAAACAGTTGCAGAGTTGCGACTGGAGACACTTAGTCGTATCGTTATACTCTATCCAAGGAATCGACGATATACCGAGCTATAGGTGATTTTGAAAATACAAGTGGCATATAAACACGGGCGTCACAATCGCTTTCATCGTCGCAGTGTAAATTCACAGCAGCGGACGTCGACTGTACGCGCGTAGCGAAAAAGTATCAAAAATATCCGAAGTGAAAGTGATATGGAGAGAAGTCCACGTTTCTTTGCGGTAAAACGTTTACGCGGACGTTTATCATCAAACGAGAAGATCACTATTAATAATTTAGTTAATAGTTTTAACACGGCATCCTCGAAAATTCTTACAGTCAAATTGCCAAAACAATTTAGGATTCAATGGGAATTTGCCTTTATTTAAATATTATGCTTGCCAATAAAATTAAAAATAACGGTCACCAGTTTCCGGAAGAAAAAGATAAGGCCACGATCGACAGTAAACGACATAATCGACGACTTCGATAACAACGCTATTAGTTAGAAAGTGTGACTTTTTTACCGAAATGAAATTTCATCGATTGACGAGATATTAGAGTGGGTTAATTCCGACCCCTATTTACCGTATTTTAAAGTTTCATGAGTTATTGAAGACGTATCATTCACACGTGTCATGAGTTATTGAAGACAGTCTACCTCTTTCTCTCCGGTAGTGAAATGTGTGTTACTCTTGACAATAATCTTGCCCCACTTCCCGGCGAAGGCAATTATCCCTCCCTTTTTAGCAGGACTACTCGAGAGATAAAGTACTCACTGGTGTATCACAGACTCATTGGATAGATTGTAGAATATATTGGTATTTTTTTACCTTTGCATAACAAACCTTTTAGCGGCTTTCGTCCCGAAATACCTCTAAAACGTAAGTTTCTCGTACAGATCTGAGATTTATTTACTGCTGTTTTATTAAGAGCGTTTTTCCAAAAAGTGTCTCGAACGTCCACTTAAGAGAAATCCTAAGAGTAATGGAGTATTTTTTTGTTTTCCGTCGTCTTCTTCCTCATCTCCTACTTGCACCTTGAGGAAATGATTAAAATGACGATTTTACTCTAAAATATATAGGGCATTGCCTTAAAGTCACAAAACAGGCGAAGTGACCAGTCCTCTTCAACAACGTTAGAAACGGCTCTGATCAATGGCCAGCGGTGTGTTTATTACAGTATTCCTTAAATAAATTTCCTAGTACACTCCTCATTCTTCTATTATTCAGTCCATTAACATTATCACTATTATGCAACATACCTTCACCTACGTGAATATGTAGCACCACGATACAGTAACAGTTAAAATTCCGCCTCTGGATCGCTACATTTAAATTCACTTTTGCGTAATCATAAGCGTCATGAAAGGATCCTCATATTTTGTTTGATAATAAAAGTGATAATAAAAAAATCATTGCAAAATGACTTTACTCATACAAATTGTGCTTACAAGGGTTGTTCTACGTGAGATAACAAAAATGAAATGGGTCGTTCGGGCATATGCAAGTCGACATCGCCTGTACGCCACTCTTTCGTAATTCCACTATGCTTAGCAATGTTGTGTATTGTACGAGCTATTGATTTCTTTTGTGTGTGATAAAATGATACTACCATTTCAAAAATTACAGAGGCCTTCCGTTTAAAATTGTGCCTTGCAGGTGATTTCCTAGGCGGTAACCGTTTATACGTCTGGGAAGCATGGCCGCCAGATGCGGGCAAGTGCTTGCTTGCGATTTACAGCAAGCCTTGCTACATATAATACGAAAATTGCGCCGCAATTGTCGCGTGCTGCGACCTAACGAGCGTCGCGGAAACTGGCTGCAGCAGTGCCGCGCGCCCCTTCGTCTCCCGTCGCGCGACTTTGCCGATAACAATGTCAATTTTTGCTTCAACGAACTCGCGACAAACGGGAGCGTGTTGCCTTAGATTTCGTAACACCGCTACTGCACAGTACACTACTAGTGCAATACGATCTTTTAGATCTAGTATATAGCTGATATGTGTATATGATGGCGTCTCTTATCCTGGACATCGCCGGCAGAAGCCGTGGATTTTGCGGCAAAAGTGTTAATTTGATATTAGGTTTTATGATGTAATATATCTTATAAATTAGCAAGAGTTTATTCATTGTGATCGAGATTCTATGCTGATGCACGTATGCACGTTGTGCTTTAACATGCACATGTTGTGCCAACTGCTTAAATGCTATTTTTACTTCTTTACCAGATCACCATCTTTACACCTGTTCCAGCTCTGTCTATTAAATGTTTCGAATCTTATAAAACGCCCTTAGATAAATTACAGATGTGATACATAGAATTACCTCATTTAGATATTCTAATATCGTATCGTTCCCAAACGTCTGCAAATTAAATATCGCGTTACATTGAATTAATGAATACAATCACAATGCAATCAGTGTCTAAAAGCCTATTAAGCAATTAAGATAATAATAATATTTTTATATGCTTAGGATAAGCACTGCCTTTGCACTGACTCCATAACCGGTTTTATTTTCTAAAATATGGCATGAGTATTTATTATTCTTATTATATAATAATAACAATAATAATTGAAATTCTTCGGTTGCATAAAATGTTTAACAAAGGGGCGAGCTTATTGGAATGGCAATATCCAACAGCTAACTTTTGATAGTTTATCGATAAATGCATAATAGAATTACTTACATACAAGAATACTAAAAGGATAAAAAGAAAATAAAAATATTACTTTATGCCCAGAAAGGGGGA
>JAOPUG010000042.1:12431755-12442304 GCA_027564375.1 Micropterix facetella | reverse complement strand
AGGAGGGGGCGGATACTGTAATGTTCGAAATTCGATCTATTTCACGGGCGCCTCAGGCACGCTACAACCAACTCGTATTTATTTATTTTTTTAGTATATTTTATTTAAACCTTATCACATTTATATTTTCATTAAACATGGATTGCGTAAAAAAATTTACATTTTTTTTACACAAAAGAAACGCCGTGAAAGGACTTTAGTTGTCAGGAGTACATCTCTCCACTAGGTATATTTAAAGCTGTATTGGGCTGATGGATAGTAAGCGCCTTGTGTGCTTTCCTTCTTCCGTTTCATAAAAACAATACTTTTATACGCAGGATATAATATAACATAAAGTAATATAACATAATATAATATAATATATTATACATAATATAACCACAATTTAATATAATATAATATACATAATATAATAAATACATAGGTAACAGTGAATATTTCCGGAACTGGCTACTCAAATAAACAATATTTTAAAAACAATTACAAAATTTTAAAATGGACCTAATTCTCTGTAGAATAAAGTTTGTTTTATCTAACTGTTATTTGTTTTGATTACGACTTAATTTAAAAATTGCGTGTCTGCATTGCGATGTTTTTAATCCGTAAAAATATTCGCTGTATGATTATCTACGATCTTAAGTGTAATTTGACAGCTCAGGTGAGACTCGTTCGGCATCCAATTGCTTTTGTCAATGATGCACGTGGAGTAGACGACAATTAGCTGCTTTGCAGAATACAAAATCGGTCGTGAAGTCAACAATAAAAACATCGATACTGTGCGCCGTATGACGGAAACAGACAGTGACCTACAATGAGATTTGGGCATCCTTAGGAACATGCACGAGTCAGGTATAATCCATCCTACACAGACAATCGACTGTGAGAAAGCTGTGCTCGTGGTGGATCTCACACAATTTGAGTGAAGCTCAAATAAATTCATAATAAAAAACATTTATAAAAACAAGCTTTCATTTAAATATTCTAAAAAGAAAGCGCTCTATCCGTTATGCTAGACATTGGAAGCGGCTATCATTATTGAATGAATATACAATATATCGTGCATGTGATGTTGATCGTTGAATGGTTTCTTCGTCGCTCGGAATCCAACCCTGATGGCCGTAGCCATATCATGGGGAAACCTATAACGGGCATTCACAATTACATCCATATACAATATTTCGTGTCTGTGCTGTTAACCGTTGAGGAGTTCTCCCGTTAGGAGCCAACCTTCAGTGCAGTAGTCATGTCATGGTGATAATTAGAATGGGCTATCATAATTGAATGCGTATACGACATTTTATATATGTGCTGCTATCCATTGAGGAGTTCCATATTCAGGACCCAACCCTGAGTGTAGCAACCATGTCATGGTAAAACTTAAACTCGGCTATCATAATTAAATGCGTACACAAAATGTCGTGTCTGAGCTGTTGACCGTTTAAGGAAACGTTTCTAATTCAGCTTGCAAGATTTGACCCATACTAACAGCAAGTTAAATAAAAGCTTGTAAAAACGGAACGGAACGCGTCAGTTGGTGCAACGGCAATGCTTTTAACAGATTCAACGAAGGGGCGTTAACGTTGATATAGAACAGGAACAGGAAACATGGATTTACAGCTACGATCTCGAAACAACGATCGATCCTTTGGATTTTCAAGATTCGCCGAACCCAACTAAAGTGGCACGCGGTGCAAGTTCCGCGAAGCGGATAATTGTATATAGGGCTACTGTTGCTTTGGAGAATCATCGTACCCTGAATACTGATTGGTACACGAAGATTTGCTTGCCGAAGGTTGTTGACGAACTCCGTTAAAGCAACCGTTAACGCTGCATTATCTTGCACTATGGCAATCCCAACTCTCACACGAATTATTAAAGGCGAAAAATGTAGACCTCGTGAGCCATCCTCAATACAGCCCCGATTTAGCACATTGTGACTTGGGTTTGTTCCCAAAAAGTAAGAATAAAATACACAGTCAACGATTTTCAGTGACAGAAGAGACTGTCGAAGAATATGAAAAACATATTTCTAAGGTCATCACAGAGAAATGGAATGAATGTTATGAAAATTGGTATAAAGAAGTATATTAGCGCTCACAGAGAATATTTCGAGACACGATAAATTTATTAGTGGCAATTCATTGTAGTTTTTTTTATTCATTCCAGAAACATTCCGTATAGCCCTCATAGTAAATAGCCTAGGATTTATAATGATAATCTGCAAACCATTTAAAGCCATCAACTCTCTTAAGTCAATACACTTCGTTTATATATTTAGTCTATTAGAATTTACTTCCAGCATTTGATCCTATCAATTTAATATATATGATGTAAGAATTGATGGAATTCAAAAAAAATGATAGTTAAATTTTCGTTCATTTGCCGTGGTCAAATCATATTCTTAGGTTATTCAGCATCATTGCTTGGAGATGCTAGAAAGACGATGAAAAGTATCAGATATGTCACTTATATACGAAATTGTCCATTCTGAATTAGATAGTCCAGATCTCTTATATAATATTTATTGATATTTGGATAGGTGTCGAAAAGTATCAGATATGTCACTTAAATATGAAATTGTCCATTCTGAATTAGATAGTCCACATCTCCTAAATAATATTTACTTGAGATAACTAGCCCCCCTCACAAGAGACCCACTTACTTTACACATCCCAAAATGCAACACGAACTATGCTGCCAACTCTCTATGATAACGTGGTAGGTATGCAGCTTTATAAGAAGACTTAAAGTATAGTGTTATAGTTAATCACAATAATAAAATGAAATTTGTAGAAGTATTTTTGTAGAATGTTGAAAAGAATAAATAATATTTAAACAAGCATACTATACACACATACATACCCACACACACACACACACCCTCACACCATCAAACACACCCCTTTAACCCTCCTTCACTCACACAGCCTCACATAACAGACTACAAATACAAATTTAATGTTAATTTATTTCTCTTTTATTTTTTAGTGTTTAATATATATTTTTTTTAAATTTCATTACTTTTATTACATTTCGTTTATTTTTAATTTGCACTAAAATAATATAGTAAATCGTTAGAAATATAATTAGCTATAAGTTGATCATATAGAAATATTAAGTGTACTTAATAGCGCTGTATATTCTAATACATATGGGTAGAATCGCCAATAGAACCATTATTATTGTATTGTAACCTCCGTTGTATCATTTGTCATTGCGTCACGTGAAAGAATAAATATAAGGGCGTTTTATGGTATCCGGATTAGAGGAAGCGTTTAGGTTGTGGGTCATATTCCCAAAATCAAGCATCAAAAGATATTAAAATATATATTTTTTATATCATTGTTTCTTTTACATGAGATAATTTTATTCCAAAAAGTTAAAAATCGTTTTCCATCTTTTTGACAGTTTGGTTCTTTGTTATGGAGGAAAGGCATTTTTCAAGTTCAACTTTCGGAGATTCTGTATATCAGAAATTCGGAAATTCTCTCTCTGTCTTTGTCTCAGTAATAACAGCTTAAATCAAAAAATACATACATGATTTCAACTTCGTTTTTTACGTAGAATAATCATCTGTCATAGAAAATCTAATATTTAATTACAAGTTCAAGGTGCCAAGGTGGGGTCGTTTTTGGAAATACGCGGCCTAGTTCGACACGCGAGCAAATATTATCATCGTCTTTATCTTCATATCATATTACTGTTTTTCTAAGGTATGATGCCAAAACGGATAGATTTTAATCACATGTTACTTTTGCCAAAGCCGTCATCGCTCCGAATATAAAAAATATTTAATTCCATTTTATTCAGCACTCAACCAAAATAATGATATATTGTTGAAATTATATTATTACATGGCTACTTAAATATTCTTTTTATATGAGTACATACATTATTAATTTAAATGTAACAATGAATGGACAATTTAACGCTATTTAATAACGAATTAAAGGTAACAATAAAGGAAAATTACAATATATCAAAAAGTATTGAACTGAAGGCGCATAAACTATCACGAAATACATCGATACGATTGCCACCATGACATTTTTGTACAGACGACATATACTAGGAATGAATATAATAAATACGGTATTGCTTCTGGTTAAAGGAGATTTATATAAGTCGAGGTTTCAAAGAATTCTGTTTGTGGCATTAAAATATGTTTTCTCAATACAAGAGGTATTAACTCTTTAATTTAAAATAATCATATAGGAATACTTAGTATCTCTCCTGACGGCGTTTTTACAGTGTGACAGTTAAAAACAGACAGTATTTCCCCATAGAAAGTTAGCTGATTTAAGGACGTATTTTAATAACAGCTTTCGCAGAAACTTCCTCTGAATGGATTTTACCGAAATATGATTTAAAATATGGATTTCATATCGAGGACCGAATCCCATTTGAGAACATACTAATCCTTTGGGGGTTTTTAAAAATTCTTAGTGATTCTCATGATCAACCTCAACACCTTGTTTGCTTTCTCGACTTTATTTTAAATGTTTATCTTAGAATTTAGATCTGAATCGAACGTAATTACTTTATCATGGATGCTGAATACATTGCGCCGGCCGTGGACATTACTTATATAGTCGTATTTAATGTGACCCCTGTTTACATAAAAAGACATTGAATGGCATTTACCATGTCGAGCGAGAGCTATTTTATTATTTCAATTCCAAATAAATAGGAAATCAAGGTTATTTTGTATTTTATGGCAGTCAGAAATATTCAGAATTTGGTTAGTCATTTTAAGAAAATTAAAATTAATAGAAGTAGTTGGAACCTTATGGGACACCAAATATTACCTACAATTCCGAAGACTCGAATCCCTTACTGACAACTATCTGTCTACGAATCATAATATCTGACTTTGACCTGAACAGTGTCCAGACAAAAATGGTAGTTTTCATAAGATTGCCATAAGTCTGGGGAATGTCTGCGTAAATCGATGCGTCTATAGACACTGTCTGCACGTTCTATAACTGTATTTTAACTAAAATGTGTTTTGTATTTGTCTCATAAGAAATATGTACATGGCTAGAAAAAGTCAGAACCTTTTTTAGTTAAAATACTGTTAGAGAACGTTTATGAATAAGGCTGTGTATAGATTATACATCGCAGTAACTACCTATGTATTCCATTCTATTGGAGCCTTCGAATGAGGATGGAGTGATCTACTTATCAAAGGCTTTTTGAAAATCAGTATGTAATATCTACTTGTGTTCGTTTATCTTGTGGTCACTATACAGTTGTGAATTCTCATACAGTTACCAAGGTTAGTATTATTTACAGTTTACTCCTGCCGAACCCATCATCGCTATAGATATAACGATTGTCTGAAATGTATAAAAGTACAGGTTACTCCTGCCAAACCCGTTATTGTTATGGTTGTGAATATTCTGTCGATTGCTCGAAATTTATGAAGAATTTGAAAGCACAATAAATCTCACAAAAGCGGCTCGAGACTGCCGCTTTCCGCTCTCCGGAAAGACGGCGAAAGTGGCCGAATAATAGCGGCGTCTCATTTTGAACGCAGCATCTTTTGATATTCCACCGATGCTCCACCAAAAGAGCCAGCACTCCGCCCATAAATTTGTAATTCAAAGGCCCGTTCCGGTAGGCAGTTAATTTATTGCCGTCGCGCGAATCCCACTGCATTCAACCATCTTAATATCGAGATTTACCGGAGCAAAAAAAAAAAGTGTACGAGAGCACAATGCGTCCGCTTAAATTCGTAATTTCGTATTTAAATTACACTTTTATGTGTGCGCGACTTTCCGGCGCGACGCGACAACGGTCATTGTTAAGTTTTTTCCCTGCGACGGCGCGCTCTTAACTTATTACCGGGATTTTTTTCAGCCAGACGCCCGGGAAAATCCGATTTGAAACAATCACGCCCCGCCTATGCAATGAGAAGGCGGGCGCCTCTGTCGACTTTTTATTAATGTTTCCCGTCTTTGATAATACGCTGCAGCGTTTCTTAACTACAAATGTTAGGAGAATGATACGTAATAGCAGTATATCTTATAATGAAAGCAGTATAAATCAAAATTTTCAATGATAAATTTATTTTGATCAAATCTGAATTGTTTATAAACAACGACTCTCCGTTAACTCTCCAACTCTCGTCAAATCTCCACCACTCACCGCGCTTCTACATCAGATTTTTTTATAATATACACGTCTCGTGATTTATAAATAAATAAATAAATAGCGGGAAGTGTATATTATAAACATTCTCATGTAGAAGCGTGAGTGATGGTGAGTTGACAAGGGAAAGCACAAGTCGTACAAAACATTGCACAGCGAACGAAACAAAATATTTCTCCATCCTTCCATCTGGTCATGGATTCGAAGTCGCTTGCTCGGCTTCTACATGATGTTGGCGGTAATTCGTAATAAATTTATCGCGGATCCGATCATTTGATAATGATAATTATATCGACAATTTGATATTTCTAGGATTTTATGAATTACATATATTTTAACTATACCTACTTGATAGGCAAATAATAATTAATATAAATAAATGGTATTAAATGGCCTTTGGAATAATATAATAATCTAAATTATAAATAGTATTCAATAATTAGAAGAAAATAAATAGTCAAAAATAATGAAAGCAGATCAAAAGGAATAAATTTTAATAAAAAGTAAGTAGTACCTATTAAAAAGTACAAAATAGTATTTGCAGTGATAATATTATCTAACTAATAAATGGCATTCACAGGCTGGTGGCATAGTGGTTAGGTCGCCTGATCTTACATTGTGAGGTCACCATTTTCCGTTAGGATAAAATTAACGGAAATTCATTTCAATTCTGTCGATCAAATACAATAACAAGACACACACGTATATGCATGTTACATTCATATAAACACTTCATAGTAAGGTTGGTTGTAAGAGATCTTCGTATGATAATAAACCCGTCTATTGTGAAATTTCACCACTAGGAGTAGAAACAAACAAACAAACAAATAGTCAAACTGTATTGAAATAATCAAAATTTATAAAATCAGATTAATAGAAATGACCTAATTGTAAAAACGTATTGAAAAATATTTTATAAAATCCGAGTTATACCTAATACCTACTCCTTGTTTATTGGATATTTCTTAAGCTAGTTTTTTTAATATTCGCATCTTTCGTTCCCTGGCCAGAGTTTTTAATCGAATGGGCAAACTTTTGAAGAATTTAATGCCGGCGTATTTAGGGCATTGTCTGAAAACCTCATTTTGAGGGCGTGGTAATTCTATATTGTTATTTCCTCTAGTGTCATGATTATGATATTCACCGTGAAGCTTTAAATTTTTTAGTAGGTTATATAGACACATTCAAATGCATAGAGGGATGCCAGTATTGAGATGCCTACATATTTGAATCGACATCTACCTACAGTTTTCTGATGGGGACGTCTTGTTCATGATTCGTAGTGCATATTTTTGTAGTGAGAAAAGTTTTCGACGTTTTGTCACTGTACATAGACCCCAGAATATTATGCCATATTGTAATATACTTTCAAAATATGTGTGGTAATCCATGTTTACATCCTGAAGAGGTTTTTCTAAGCTTTTCCATAACGAAACATGCACTAGATACCTTTGACTGCATGTGATCAGCATGGTTGTCCCACCGCAGATTTTCGTCAACTAGTATGCCTAAAAACTTGGTATATTTTACTTATGCATATTTGTGTAATCAAAGGGAAATGTCATAACTTCCTATTACAGTTTTAACTTTGCGCGATGATAAAAAAATGTTAGTAGAATATTTTACCACTAGGCTATTAATAAGGCGGGTTGCTCAAAAAGGCACCAGATTTGTGGGTAACAAAAGAGCAAGCTGCCCCGCGTTAAGACGACGATGTATGTAAAAAAATGCATACAAATGTTATATGAACATTTCATATAAATACGCTGAACGATAACGGCACGGCGCATTAGAAAATTAACAGAAACGTGCTGCAGAAAATATTATTTTTAAAATATACTAATATTTTATTTGGGAAAAAAACTCGATGGTAGTGCAAGTTTAATGTATATAGTTTGTGTAAATAATATAAAAAAAACATGCAATAATAAATAATATTTAAAAGTGAATATGGAGGAAATTTGCACTTTCTATATATATTTCTTTATGAAGAAAAACTTATTTTTTTAAATTCCGCGATAGTCATATACTTTATGACTATTGTTAAAAAATTGAGCTTTTTGGTCCTGCTATCGTGTACTCTTAGTTATTATATTTTTTCAGTTGCTTCACTACGACGTTTCAAAAATTTGACAAAAATGTAAATCGACGAAATTTATATTACATGCATGCACGTGTGTGGAATCACGTGCGTGACTAATGGGGAATTCGACGCGTTGACAAGTGGCAAAAAGTCACACAATTCAACGCAGTCAGAACGAGACACCGCTATATCATCCGAGATATCGATTCATATACAAGCGGCAAGCAAGTCGCATAAATTATCACTGCGTGAACGAGACAGCGCTATAGGATGTGCGCTTGACCGACGGAGAATTCGGGCGTTGACAAGTGGCAAAACAAGTCGCACAAATCGTCACATCACGAACGGAACAACTCGACACTATGATCGTCATATTATAGCCTGCACTGTTGGGCCATTCGCAACCGAGCCAGTCACTATATAATTTAACGCTTCTCGGTTATTAGCAATTGAAGAAAGATGGGGAGAGGAAGCTGGAAAGATAAGGGAATCCATTTTCCTCTCCGTCTGTAGACGTGGAGAGTACTGGGGAGGCGACGTCGAGTATAATTGCAAGAGATCGGGCAGAGACAAGAAAAATGCCGGGCGTAAAGCGAAAGTGCAAGCATCGCCCGTAAAGCGGCATATTTAACTGTAAATAATAAATGGCTGGGGGGAATTATCCGCCGTTTCGCTATTATTCTTTGCCCGACGAGCGAACACTCGAGGCAACTTTCCTAATGCCCCCCACCAATGCCTGGCTGCCATTTATAATGTTTTCATATTTTTTACTTCAACATTAAGCATGTTTTATACCTTTTCATAGAACTTAAGCGACATTCTCCATCGTCGATCTCGACTTTACATAAGATTATCACTGGGATAAGAAAGTACCTTACCAGGATTCTGCAATATTCATGATTTTTTTACAGAAAAACGACTTTAGTAGTAGCTATAAATAGTTTAGTAGCTTACAAACTGTATTTACATTTCATACCATGAATCGAGACAAGTGAAGTCCGTTTTCTGGTATACCTTTCTGTCCACATTCTTGTAAATTTAATCATAACGGATAGTTATGAGAATGGATCGAGACAAGTGAAGTCCACGCAACCTACTATCGGGTATGACGTTCTCTCCATATTCTTGTAAATTTGCTCATAACGAATACAGGTAAGAAGTGAACCGAATGAAATTATTTTTAAAAAGGGACAGATGGGTCAACCTGATGTTTACCCCATACAACCATTTATCATATCAAATATTAAAAGGTGTCGAATAGCAGTGTATTGACTTGTTTGTCGCTTTTAAGGCATCGAATTCTCCGTCACGTCACGCTTACATCATAAAGCGATATTTGTGCGATCCCGCGAATCGTTTGAATTTGCCCGACTTGTTATGCCGCTTTGTCGATGCGTCAAATTCTCCGTATATTACGCAAATGATTCCACGCATGCATACGCATCGATCTAATGCTCGGCAGCTGCGGCGCTGCCCCACAGGAGATTATAATCATCCATACGTTTTTTCAGATCCTGGCGTTGTGTATATTTGGCTGGCCAAACCTGCAGCATCAGATCTGCCGTCCGGTACGAAAGGACAAAAGGCTGACCGGCTATCAGGACGTTTCGAGCGGTTGGACAATTAAACGTCGGCGGAAGCGCGATGCGATGCAAACGCATAGCTACGCGGAAAGCATCTACAGAAAACACACAGATAGGCCTTTCTAACATGAAGCCAAACCCCCGATGCAGGACGAGGTTATATCGTTATTATATGGCTATAATTCGATGTGAATGAAGGTGAAACACAATAGGATCCAATTCTACTCTTATAGGTAGTGATCACTTCGCTTGGATGCATCATTACGTCTCACATTCTCAACAATATAATTATGGAAAATTAACTAATGTGATACATAGTTGTATGTGAAATAATTTATAATTATTAAAAGAATCATCAGAGTATTATTACATAATTATATAAAATCCAAATTGCCCCAAAAATAATTAGGTATGACAATGTCTAATGTAATAATTATAATAGTAATATGTAATTCAATAGTCACGAAAGTAAGGAATCAAATATTAAAAGTGTAAATTTAACAGTTCAATTAAATGTTAATTAAGTTTATGACCAATAATAAACCCTCGTTTGGCAAATGTCACTTTGAGTATCATGATATTTTTCTTTTCTATAATTCCACGCCAGCATCCGTTGGAATATGGATCAGCATTAAACAACTATTGTATGTCAATTATTGGATTTTAAACTAAGCTATTGCACAATTTCAAGTATCATCATCCTAATTTGAATTAAAATCAATTTTATTTC
>JAOPUG010000042.1:12407272-12418584 GCA_027564375.1 Micropterix facetella | reverse complement strand
TTTCCCGGAATAAATTGATAGTGTCGCACGCTGTATGGCATGTTCTGGCATAAGTCTAGTCATGTTAAAATGGCAAAGCAAACTGAGCATTAGTCAGCTGTCAACTGTCAAATTGGCTGTCGCTGGAAAAAAATGTTGTAAATATAAAAACCAAACCTCTAAAAAAAAACACCTATACTTTAGCACTTGACCAATGTTTTAAATTTTAGGATTTGACCAATGTTTTAAAGTTTAGCATTTGACCAATGTTTTAAAGTATAGCATTTGATCAATGTTTTAAAATTACCTACTATTGAAACGTAGCAGGAAGATACGCATCTTCCTCTAAGTATGAATAGCGAAGCGATAAATTCTGAAGGAAATAAGTGCTTTGGATTACTATGGGCCTTGGTCGGCTATGACCAGATAAGTCACTTTTGCATTTATTTTTACGTTATTTTTCGTTTTTACCATTTTTTTGGTTTTTCCTCCATTTAGGTTATTTTTCACTTAGGAACATACGACCTTGTTTAAATTTTTTCAAATTACATAAAAGGGATTTCCGAAATGTTTTTTTTCGTGTGAACACTAATCTTACACGAATACTTGCTTGTGTTCGTGTGAAAACTAATATTTTGGCGAAAGTAGAGTGGAGAGTATTCCCCTCATGAATAGACATTTAATGTCATTAAGTATTTCAGTGTCACTTAATTATCAGTTGAAGTCATCAGGACAAATGAAACACACGAGGTCGTACCGAAATGTCGTATACACGAGATGATGTTATTCTCTACCGCTTTTAATTCCACATTTGAGATTCAAATGTGGAATTCAAAGAGTGATAGACAAATGACCTATGTTACATTTCTCTATTTATTCAAAAGTCAAGCTACAGATCGCCTGAGATCGCGTGGTAAATAAAAAAAATATTTTTTTATTTACCACGTTTTTAAAACGGATTAAAAATCTCCTAGCCCCATACAGAAAACGAAAAACGTGAGGCGCAAGCAATAGATAATTAAGTGATGCATGAATAGTTTACGTCGGAGGTCGCGTTGCCTAGCGACCTCCGTCGCTAAGTAGCGCTGCGCTTTGCTTGCAGCGTAATTCGTACGGTCACTGCTAGATAGCGCTGTTTATTTAATATTTTTTAATAATTGGAATCAAACGAACGAAAAGTATACTGTATTGTATTATTTCCAGGACCAAAGGTGTGTGCAAAATTTCAGCATGATCAGATATCAGGAAGTCAATTTAAAATCGATTGCAAACTTTGTACCGAATAGACAAACAGACACCGGACATACAAATAAACAGACAAGCAAGAAAGCGACCTAATAAAAACGTGGTAAAAAAGAAACAATCAATGTCTTAAAGATTTTCCTGGTGTAGAGACAATAAACGATATCGAACTCCTATAAGTTAGGTTAGGTTTCCACCTTAAGCTACGAACTACCAGAATATTTCACAAACGTACACAAGATCAACGCAACACTTTCTATTACTTCCGCCAGTATAGAGAGATAGACCTTCTCAAAACTTAAATTAATTTAAAATAGGGAGAGTATGTCGCGTGACTACGCTGCATGGCATCAGCCGTGCCTTTCTGTTCGTTTTATGGGAATGTACGGGAGCGGTCTGTCGATTGGATGACGCTTAGGTCAGCTACATGCGTTGAGTCCGTTTGAAAGGGAGTTGCATTGTTGTGGTCTGAAGATCACGTCGCAATGACGCTCGCCGCAGTATGGGAGCGGTTGTATGGAAATGTATGGAAGCAGTCTTTCTTTACGCAGATGTTCGCAGAGGCGGCATACGGAGTCGGGGGAGGTCTAGAGCATGACGCTTTGTCGCGTGCTGTTGCGTCTAAAATTTCTATGAACGCGATGCTATAAGGTGAGACACATGGATTTCGATAACTATTTACATATATTTAGACCCGATTTCATGAAAACCGATACGTAGTCTTATATCATTAGACGCTTGTTTTTTTTACCCACAAAGCTGGCACGTTCTCGTGGAATCTACCTTCCTGTCTCGTGGCAACATCTGGGAAGGCATTTGTAGCATCACGCAGTAAAACACTCAGGCGGTCACCCATCCAAGTATTGCCCGCGCGCAACGCTGCTTAACCTCGGTAATAACAAGGAGAACCGGTGTCAACGAGTCAACGGGTGCTACTAAATGTGACGTCATTGAATGTGATTCCTCTTTTTCTAATTTATGTTATTTTTCTGTTGCGCTCCTCTCCGAAATTATATGATGTATTGTTGAGACCCACTAGGAAGCAAGAAGTAAAAGAAAGGGAGGTTAGTGATGGGCACGGCGGGGAATAAAAAGGAGATCTAGTAAAAATCAAAAAGTTCCCCCCTCCCCCCAATGATCCTTTTACTTTGTGTACCATGGATAATACATACACTTAGAATAATAAATCTGACTACTTTTGTCAAAATTTCGCCTAAACTCCATATACATGTATCTTGAGTGGCCCTGAATTTAAATAAAATACTAACTTTCATATTATATTTGAACGCGCCCCTTCTAGCAAAAATGATTCTGCGTCACGGTCAAAAAACAATTAACCCCCTCTCCCACCCCGCCCCGCATTATTTCTGCTTATCATTGCGGCATTGCGTCATTGCGACATTCGCAGTTGTGTCACATCGCAGGACGTGCAATCTCTATGTCGTACCTTTATTCGGCGGAGCCATAACCCTACGATTATCATTTTAAAAAACTATACATTCTTCGTTGCGCTTAGTCAATGGAGTACGGACGCTGAAAGTGCATTTAAGTTTGGGTGCATTAAAAAGATCCACTTACTGGTCCATTGTAGCCTTTAACAAGCCCAAACTAACAGGGACAAAATACGGCCATACTCTATCGAGTAGATAAATAGGGTAGAGATACGATATATCAATATGTTCAAATGATAGCTTACGGCAGAGATCAATCACTGAGATTTGGAAATCACGCGGAACCTCAAAACAGATAAATCCAGTGAATCCTCAAAATTGAGGTTTGCACGACCACAATTCTTTCCCTATTACTATGTCAGTACGAGAAAGTAAAAGCAGGGAGCTGTCCGCGACTTGGAAACCACTGTCATCCGTTTAGCTATCACGACCCTATTCAGAAGCGTCCGCCCAACTAAGTTAACCTCGGCGTGGCGCGGTCGACGCTCGATAGTTGCAAATCCAATTATTTTCCCAAAATTACCCCCGACGTTAGCGCGGAAAACCGCCACTTTTAGCTGACAGGAGGTGAAATTCAGTCCGGGTTCGCGGCCCACTTTCACATTAGGTAATACTCGAGTTACCGTAGAGACCGACTGCCTATTCTATTTCTATTAATGGGAAGAAGAGCTGATTAGATGTAGGGTTCCGTACCCATAATTAAAATGGTAGCTGCCACACAAATGGACGACTGCAAAATCACAGTTTTAGCCGATTTCAATAATTCTTTCGGCAACATGTTCGATTGTCGATGGGTATATTCCTATTCCCTCTTCCCCATTCACATGTAGGTTAGCTCAAAACAAATCCTTTATTGTTGCAAAAATCATGCTTACAGTTACAAAATGACAAAACCTAACCTAGCTGGATCGTATGAGAAGTCCGCACTAAGGTAGGTTTATCAAAGTTTGTTTGGATAATAATGGAAGAATTGTGTGATACGAATTTAAAGTATATTAAGACTGCGACAATATAATTACAATTCCAAAACTCAATGAAATAAGTAAGTGTATAAGAAATTAAATTAAAAACTATAGAATTCTATAGAAATATTTCTGGAAATAAAACATATTTTATCAAAATTAATTATAAAATTAAAATTACCATAAGGGGTCTTAATAATCAGTACACCTAATAATTATCAGGAAGGATGTTAGGTGGCAATAAAAAGGCTAAGCCTCTCTATCTCTTTTCTTCCCTGTGCGACTAGCCATTGGGTTAATCTTTTTTATATATAATTTTGCCATGTGTATACTTTAATTTAGTTGAAAACAACGGTGCTATGAATAAGAAGTGTCTCTGTGCACAGTTGGAATTTAGTTTGGGAATCTTGTGCTTTTTATTTGTGGTCAATTTTGTGTTAAATTTATGTGTGGTGCAATTCTTTGAGGCTATGATAATAGAGTATTCTCGTTTTAGCAAATTTTTGCCGTATGTCAGGGACTGAATACTCACGAAACAGTTGTTTCTCCATGGTTTTCTGTTGATAACTCGTAACAGTAACTTCTGAGATTTAACAAGAGGATCGAGGTGCGACTATGCTGCACCACCCCAACCAAGTATTCCATATGATATAATGCTATGTGCAAGCGCGTAATAAACTCGTCTTAAAACCGGTTTCAATATTATGGTTCGTAATAGCTTAAAAGGATGCATTAGTTTACGTATTTTAGCCGCTGTATTGTAAATATGATGAGATCAGGTCAATATATTGTCCAAAGCCAACCCTACGTATTTAATCGTGCTCACCTTATCTAGAGTAGCGCAAGCACAGATATCTGATAGACTGTCCTTAGCAGTGTGCACTGTGAGGGATAGTCCAGCATTTTGGTGCAATGTCTTACTGGTTTTGGAGAATGTTATATATTTTGTTTTCTCTATATTTAGTGATAGTAAGTTGCAGTCGACCCATTCTTTCATGTTTTTGAGACCCATTTCGAAAGACTCCTTGCCAGATTTTTCTCTAAACACAAGGGTGGTGTCATTTGCAAACAAGATGGCTTCACCATTACACACAGGAATTGTTGATAGTCCATTTATGTAAATCAAGAATAAAATTGGAGCTAGCACATACCTTGAGGTACTCCGAAATTTATACATGTTCTCGAGCTAGCTGTATCCCCCAGTTTAGTGACTTGCGATGTACCACAGAGATAATCCTCAAACCATTGCAGAGACGTATGGCGAATACCTAATTAATGTAGTTTCGTAATCTGTTGGATATTGTCGCTTATCAATAAGCTTGACGTTTTGTATATAATTATATGCAAATAGTTTATTATTAGTATTACTTTTAAAGTGTAATGAACTTGTTTTACTAATTTGATATTATAGTATAATCCATAATGAGTAGGTATTTAGGTTACCTAATATGGCCGATATCTGTATTTTTTATTTTGTATATTTTATAATAAATATCAAGAAGATGCATTTTTCTAATTCGCCAACTATATAGATGGTATATCTAGTTCATTCACTTAGAGCGTAAATTATTTTCATTTACATGTCAATGAAAATCTAAAGACCACTTTTTAATTCAGAGAATATACATTATTATAACAGATTAAATCTGTTGTATTCCAAAATCAATCCCGGGCACAGACAATATTAAACTAACTAGATTTTAAAACTGTCAAAGATGACGAACTCGCTTTGCTTTTATACTTAAATATACAACGGACACATTTTATTTTCAGTTAATTCTTTTATTTTATAATAATAGGAAAAGTAGCGATATACATCGGCAACTTCGGCTTGTTCCGTGATTGGTAATCTCTGACAACCAAAACGGCTTAAATAAAACCTTTTTCATTAGGTTTTTATCGCCATCGCGATTCTCAAAATACCCATATATGCTATGTTTGCTCTACCTATTGGTCAGGTCCTCCTCCAGGCCAAGTAAACCAGGATGCACCTGCAGCAGGATCTGTGGGACTCGGATCGACTTTGCTGCCACATGGTGGTGCGCATAAACGCACAGCATGCATCAGACTATATGACCCCTACTTCAATTACAACCGACGGGCCAAAAAAGTGATGTATATAGTACGAAAAACAAAAAACCAAAATCATTTAATATATTAGTACAAATGTTTTTACTACAATTATGAGGTATTTAATGGTATGATTCAAAATTTCATAAACTTATCAAATCATTTTAATTAATTAAAAATTTAACGTGAGGGGGAGGGGAGGGGGGTATCACTATATCTCACCAAATCTAACCAAAGGGGAGGGGGTCCATTTTATTTTTAAAAAAATCTCGAGTAATCTATGGACGCCCCCTAAAGACAGTTACATACCAAATTTTATTTAGTATACTTTACTGATATTGTTCTTAAATCGGTGCTGGTAGCTAGTACCTCACTGTAATTACACGACGTTTAGAACAGATTTTTTGACATGATCCCGGATCTCAATGACAAATGTGTCGCTAAAAATGTATTATGATAATAAACCCGCCCATTGTGAATATTTCACAATAAAGAGTGGAAACAAACAAACAAGAATGGTAAACTGTTTTTCAATACATAAAGTAAATTTGAAATATATTGTCGTTGGCTGTACCAACGCGCATGCACGCGAACGGCTGATAGACCATGTTTGGTGTCGTATAGCGGCTATAGTCTTTAAAAAGATAATTTGATTTTCTGTTTCGCGCGGAGCTTGTATTACACATGTAAACGCATTATTGAGCTAGTGTTTGAAGGCCCTAGATCATTGGTGCGACCTGTACCATACCGACGTGGTACGAGTTTGGGAGAGAAATTCCCCAACAGAGTTAAACTTCACACTCGCGAGCCTTGAACGTTATGCATATAATATATACTCCAGCTAGAGCATTCTCGCAGCAGCTATTCGATCGCAATTTAATGGCATGCGAGTTTTGCGCGGAAGGAGTTTGGCAACTCACAAATTGCGAAATAAGCACTCGTTAGAAGTTTAATTGCAACCGCTTTGTTGCGAATTTCGCCGTCAACTCAGGCGCGGCCCTACTTAGCCGCGGGCCATCGATTCTCCCTGAAATATGACGCCGACAACAAATTGGCATCACCAGAGAGAGGCGGACGCCACATTATGGTTCTGAGGGGGGAAAAGTCCTACATATTCAACAATTTTAAATAAGCCTCTTTTTTGCTGAATAAAAATATTGTTTTTTTGTAAATATTAAAAATAAGAGGAAAAGAGCAATGTATATCAGTAACTTTGGCACGTCCTGTGATTGGTAATCCCTGTCTTATTCAAAATGGCTTAAAACGTAATCCAACACGTTTCTCTCGTCACCACATTCCAAAAATACCCATATACGCTATGCTTACTCTACCTATTGGTCAGATCATCCACCAGGCCAAGTAAACTAGGATGCATCTGCAGCACCACCTAAATGGCTTAAAACCTATTCCAACAAGTTTCTATCGTCACCGCGATTCCAAAAATATCCATATACACTATGCTTGCTCTACCTACTGATCAGATCCTCCTTCAGACCAATTAAACTAGGGTGCATCTACAGCACTACCCACATGGCTTAAAAACTATTCCAACAAGTTCCTATCATCACCGCGATACCAAAAATATCCATATACGCTATGCTTGCTCTACCTATTGATCAGATCCTCCTCCAGGCCAATTAAACTAGGATGCATCTACAGCACTACCCACATGGCTTAAAACCTATTTCAACAAGTTCCTATCGTCACCGCGATTCCAAAAATACCCATATACGCTATGCTTGCTCTACCTATTAATCAGATCTTCCTCCAGGCCAAGTAAACCAGGATGCACCTGCAGCAGGACCTGTGGAACTCGGATCGTATTTGCTGCCACCTGGTGGTGCTTAGGTTAACCCAAAGAGGGTGCATACCAAATGTGTTAAAGATTGATCCACAAGAAGTCTTCGGATTTACGTCCTACGGACGGGTAAAAAAAACGGAAAATATAAAAAAAACTTTCAAATTTCAAACATCTAGCGAAATTAAAGGTAGTTTCGTCGGCATCCAATCTTTGATTTCTATCAATGTATACTTCTATCTATCAATGTATACCTCTATACTTCTATCTATCAATGTATACCTCTATACTTCTATCTATCTGATTTTATGACGTTCAGCTGCCGATTCTTGCCGATTTGGCTGCTATTGAATTTTGGATGCAGCCATTCGGGTGATTACAGCGATTTCGGGCACCTTTCCCCTTAGGTCTCATTAAATCCCGTTACAATTACATATATTATGTTTAATGTTTTCAAGATAAATTATCATACAATTCGTAAATCAATTTAGTGAACGGCTTTCTTGCCAGTCCTGCGTTCAGTGTTACCGATTTGCGGGATTTTACCCGAAAAGCGGGGATTTGGGCGCAAATGCGGCATAAAAGTGGATATCTAAAAAAGAAAACAAGGATTACAAAGGCTATCGCTGTCTTTATTCACGGAAAAGCACGAGCATTTCAACGAATAAAGAAGTTACAATTTGTCGTCTTCAGATCCTGTAATTACTAGTTTAAGGCATAAACCAAAGAAAAAAAATGATATTCCTAAGTGACGAAGCCAAAGGAATATGCTAAATATGTTGCATTTCACGTTTCAACAAATTATTTTGTTTAAAAATGCCATCTCCATTCAGAACCTGTCGGATTCATACGGGCCTAGGTGGAGCTTGGTAAGTAGATTTGTCATCATCGTCCTTAAGTCTCTGCGTTTCGCCTGGGGGTGATAAAATAATCAATATCGTTAAAACGCTTCGTGGTGGACGGGTTCGCCCGTAGCAGTTGACACCCTTATCTGTCTTTAGAAGCGTACACTAAACTCCTTCAGAATCAGTCAGTGACAACACGGCCGGTTGCCTGACCCATCCGCCAGTTGTCCAGTTCATGCCCGACTTCCCGTCCCCAGGTCCGCCGAACAGCGGATTCACGGGGTTGGTCCCTCTTCGGGGAGGCTCCTGAATAGGAGTTTCTTCACGAGCTGGGCCGACCAAAACACAACGGCCATTATAGCCCAGACTACACGTAGCGATTATGAGCCACATGCCTATAGGTAGGTATACAGACCATGAGAAATAGGACTCTGTCGTCAGGTGCACCCTATAATAATCACTAACATCCCATAATGGCTGGTAGGCGTGAATGGCCGTTAATAATGTAGTGTATTCGCTTTCGCCCCCGTCTCTCGCTCCGTTCAGCTAGCTAGGGCATTAGACTTGTACGGGCGTAGAACATTTATCGCCCAAACGCGGAGCAGAACGGAACGGATTGTCCGTATCGAATCGGCGACATCAACGCGCGCTACAAATTACCGCGGACTGACAAAAATTATCAGAAACGGCAGACGATAGGTAAAGTACGCGTTATAAAAGTTGTCGAGTAAGAAGTCGCACTTTTAGAAAGTTGGAAGGGAATTATTATGATATGTTTGAAATCGAATACTATCGTGGTTTTTTAACATTATATATAACAAAAATGGATTTTATCGCGCGAAGTTTCGGCGATGTTACTACTATGGCGTCCAGATGGTAGAATAGGTTTTTGTCTTATTTATTATATATGTCCACACTACGTGTGTATGATTGCGCCTCTTCAAGTTTTATACTGCATAGTCAACAAGAGTGTTTTATTATTTGTTTATTCTTTAAACCCCCTTGCAGTAACTTCCGACATGAATATCTAACGAAAATTATCATTCAGGCTGGCTTTCAAAATATAATGCGGTAATACTCATGTAGTTACCCATCTGATCACGCCCGACGCTGCGTAGCTTTGTTGATCTTACGGGAACTAGTGTTTCAACGCGGCAACGGACGTTACAAACAAGCGTATTCCAAGCATCGTGTCAGTCTTAAGATCAGCTACCGTCAGGCCGCCGACGTCGATCTAAAAGTCGGCGCACACAAACGTCGTGACCCGTACACCTAAGATCCTTCATCTAGTGAACTACAAGCCTCTAAAAATATGTTAAAACGTAGTATGCAATAAACATGTACATTGCACTATTTATTAGGTTAAAGAAATATGAAGTTCTGAAGGCTTTCAACAAAAAAGAAACTCAATTCATGATACGAAATATTGGGAAATGAAATGGTCCGCCAAATTTGCTGTCAATCGAATAAATAATATACAAAATTAAATTCAAACTTCCTTTCAGTAAATTGACTGACTCCTGCGAAGTTGAATTTCTTTTTCAGTGCATATAACAGGTTGATCGATATCTAAAGAATACATTGGTGAAAAGCACTCAACCTACTTCAAAACAAGAGGAAGACAACACATACATAAAATGTACTTTGAAAATGGTTATTTCTTCTCTGACGTCGAAGGTATAGCTAAAAACCTCTTACACGTACATGGAGTTCGATTGCTTGTTTTTTTAAAAGACCCGTATGATGCAGAAGATTAGGTTAGGGGTTTGTAAGGTGGTATTTATAGAGGATAGAGAAAAGAAAAACTATATTTTTACATATCAACTAATTATAATCAACTATACGCTAGTTAAATGTTGAAATGCTGCCGCCGCCGATGGTTTTGTAGTCAGACTCCGCCTAGTGTTTGTGAGTCTTCAATCGTTTTATGTATTTTTTTATAATGTTATTATTAGGTTCTTTGTGATTTTAAACAAGCCATGTTTGAGCCTTTTCTTAATTTTCGAATATTTATTCATGTAATTATGTAAAATATAGATTAATATACAAATAAGATTTATTAATGGCATGAGAAGAGTAAAAAATGTATGAAAACTATCGCGGTGGTTTGACATTAAAAAATAACAAAAAACTGATTTTACCGCGGGAAGTTGGTGGCAGCCTCAACCCCATACATGAATATTTAAGAAATATGCCTGTCAAGACGTGTTGCCAATTAGCTCCCCGGGTTTTAAACGCCTTCTAATAAGTCTGTCTTCTTATTATTTCTACGTCTTCTGAGACGTAGGCGTTGACCTTTTCTGAATAGGTAATGCAACTACAATACTACTACAAACTAATCTACAATAGTACGTCTGGAAGATAAAAAGTCTCTAGTTATTTACCTGCGCCCAGAAGTTTTCATGGCTTATAACCGATCTGCCGATACACAGAGGCTGGATGATATTATAGCTTTAATAACATCGATTATAGTTTTAACTGAGCTATTTTTGAGCTATTTTGACGATCCTATCTATTTTTGTTTATCTTATTTGTAACTGGTAAATTGCGATTCAAGTTTAGGTTACCTTCTTAATCTTTATTCGCCATCTCTTTTCATTCAATCATTCAACTTTCAAATTCCTGTCAAATTACCGATATAGCGTTTAGATTTAATTAAGATAACGGCGAGCCATTATCAACTCGGTGAGCCAGGACCACCTTGTGCCAGTCGACGTGCCCATTACAACGATTTGCCATGCGTTTGGGCATAGCATCAATCGTCTCACCCCGCCCACGATGAAGGGAGTTTAGTACATTTTGGTTCATTATAACGGTGCAACTACACTAAGGCGCGGTCTAAGCGAGTATTTAATGTGTTGTTGGACTTTTGCACGTGCTAGCAAGACTTGTCACGAGTCCCGGTTCAGCTAGGATATGTTTCTTGTTTTACTATTATTCGCGGCGCGTTGCCTTCAGCCAAAGA
>JAOPUG010000042.1:12212042-12224891 GCA_027564375.1 Micropterix facetella | reverse complement strand
CACCGGTACCTGTCGTATCGAACTGTCTATTTTACTCGCCGCGGTACCGCAGATCGTCTCGCTTCTGAGCGGGAACAATGTATGTATATTTGTTTTCATGACCTTTTCGTATCATATAATTTGAAATTTAATAGAGTTTTTCACACACACGTCTACGGTCGTACCTATTTTCTTATAAATATGTCGGTTGACTGGAAGAAATTGCACACTAGCAATAAGTCCGCCATTGTATGTAAGCAATTATAATACAAAAAAGAGATTTTCATTCATTCAGAACGCATACAGGAGACATTTTGGTTATAGTCTTACTTTCAATCACATAGTCTTATTGTATAACGTCACAAGCGCGTCGCGAGTCAATGGGCCCGGGAAGAGGGGAAGGGGGAGAGATAATAGACGATATGAATTGTAAGTAAAATAAATACAATTTGTAAAGTTTTAATCGTTTACTACAAGAATAAATGTATCTTAAATAAAACATAATTTTCTTGAGTTTCTTGTGAAATTTTTTACTACTTTATTATTAACGTCTCCGAGGTTCTCAATGATAATCTTTCGATGAACGTCATCATTGCCATTCATCATCAAGACCACTGAGGCAACTTTCTACCATAGTACTTCATAGCAAGGTTTTAATTCATCTCAGGCCTCTAAAAGATCGCTCTACAGTACATGGTAGAGCGATCAAAAATTGTAAAGCTTTACCTGTATCGGGAAAGATGGGTTTCTTGTATTTTAGAACATAAACAACGGCCAGCGCAGTGACGTTTGTGCTGCCACAATTGTTGCCAATATTTATTTTTTTACGTTTGGTAAATCGTAAAATTAGGCGAAGGCTTTGCAAGCTTCCGTGAGACTTCCAACGGACACGGATTGCATTTGCGTCGGTTGTAATTTAGATAATGCGAATGATGGAGTGTTTTTTCAGCAAACTGTTCTTCAAGAGAAGTAATAATGTAGTCCAATATGGTATTATTAAAGACATTTTCCAGAATTCTGGAGAGCTTCCTCCTGGATGGTTGTTTCGATGACGTTGTCTTCCACCAATACGCGGCACTGACGTCATGGCCTCCTCCAGTCCAAGCCTTTTCACAACGACAGTAGCATCTCTTAAAGGTTCATTTGTGATTTTTTCGGGATTATTACCACGGTTGCTTTTAAGCAATTGCAAAATGTGCTTAATGTGCTGCGAGGCTTTGATCGTGTCCAAAACTATATACTGGAGTACTTCATTATTTGTTTGTGTTTATAGGGGGGGGGGCCTTCCCCCTTAGCGATGTCCATGCAACGTTACATTTAAAAGCGTTAAGGTAAATCTTGTTTTTTAGCTTTCCTGCAAGCAGATCCACTACGTATGGGAGATAACATTTTTGGATCGTCCGCGTAAACAACGTAGTCCTTCCACTTTTGCTGTGGCGCCTTGTAATATTTATAACCAATGATACTACCATCTACCTCATTGGAAAATATTGAAAATTTGTAAAATTGTGAAAATGTGTATACCACATACAAAATGTACATAGTATATACAATATGTAAAATGTACATAGTACAAAGAGTACTTTCAAAAGTACAAAAATGTAAAAATATTTGTAACAATATTATTGAATACACAACTTTTGACGTGAAACGTCTTAAAAATCACACCGAAATATACAAGGACAGAAATGTGAATCGTAACGAAAATGTCTATATGTTTTTGCCTCAATAATTCCCAAACTATTAGTCTTACAGACTTAAGTGTGGTGTTATTATTTAACTTATAAAGTCAGCTCTCTAATACGACCTTGACTATGCGTCGGAGGCGGGCGGGTGGCGGGGAAGGGGTACCGTGCAGATTGGCCAAAACTAGCGCTCTCGCTTCATTTCCTTCAGTGTAGCTCACGACTTAAGCGTGATACCGCGGTTATTCGTACATCTGTATAGAGTTCGTAATAGTCGATTGATTTAAGCAAAAATAAGTATATTTTGGACATTATTTATACGTTAAAAATGTAAAGTAAGCCTATAAAAAGTATTGAAATACAATATGTCTGCCTCAGCCAGTGCAAGAGCCTGTCGAAAAATATCATAGTATTACAAATATCCTGTTGATGGATGGATTGGATTCTGTCCACATTCACCTCATTGAAAGTATATTTTAAAAAATATTTTCCTAAAAACAAAACATGAATATCAATGTTGTTGGGATTGTGAATCGGAATGAAGGAGGGTGGCGTGTGTAATTGGACGCCGCATGCGGCAAACGCACGCGCCGCGCAGCGCGTATAAATCATGCCGCGAAGGAAACCTGAAAGTGACTCGGCTCTCGGCTCGAGTCGGTCTCAGTTCGGATTAAGACATTATCGTTTGTACCGTGCAATTACCGGACTGGCATCACGAGTGCGACACGCCCGACGACCCGTCAGATGGGCGTTTGCTGTGCTTCACAAAGCTTCGTATGTTTGTATGGCGAGTGTTGTGCCGTATGTGGATTTTGGACTGGCATTTGAACGACCACTGAGATCCATCTTGGAAAATGTCAGCTATCTTGTCTATACCAACTAGGAGTGGTATGCTGGCTAAAGAGCGGAATCCTCGAAATTAGGTAAACTTCCAAGTCAGAGGTTATTTGAGTTTAGGCCTAGGAATTGGAGAAAAGGAAATAAATAATAACGCAGGGGATGATGAGAAGCCAACGATCGAAGAATATAATCCGGATGGACAAACTTTGATAAACATATGATTGTTCTGACATTCAATATGTCTTAAAATCTGAAGAGAACTTTACAACCAGTGCATTCCCCTGATTATGATGACGTATAGTTGCGAAAGTCGGACTTTATAACAATGGAAAAGGTTGTATTAAGGATATTGCTACATGACAGACGCAACCTTATGGCTAAGCTAAAATGGTAATGAGTCAAGTATCTACCATATTATGTAAACGTAGTATAGACGACCCAACAGAAAAAAAACAACATAAAACTCAAGTTGTAGGTATAATTTGTCCCACCACCCAATAAATTGTCTTAGGTATTGTACTTTTCCTTATTGAATATGGTGTCGGTAGTATTAATATCCGAGATTTTCAATAAGTTCGGTACAAGTACCCGCGTATGCTGATAATATTGATAGTATTGTTCGCTCCCACAAACACTCAAAAGCTTTTTAGCATTGGACTAAGCAATTGTGATTGTCAACTGCTACTGACGAACCCGGCCAACCTGGAGCGTTTCAACGATCTTGTCGTTATATCACTATGAGATTAAATACAGATACATGAGGACGAAGGCAATCTACGTACGATGATCGATCTCAGCCCGTAAGAAACCTACTTCTTACGACGAGGCACTGTCGTAAGGAGTGCCATAAATTCTCAAGCCCAATGTCGCATCCATTGCGCCCTTACTACCGTAAGTGATCAGATTTCTCCGATCTTCATCTAGTAACAGGTTCGAAGTCGCTTGCGCGGTCCATAAGTACGCTACCATAAGTAAGTGTAGCGGTCCATAAGTACGCTACCATAAGTAAGTGACAATTTCTCACTGGAATATGTCGTGGAACCGAGGCGCCCTTCATTCGGCTCGCCACTCGAGATCGGGTGACCAAAGTATCGTTTCTAAGGCTTACTATCCTCGATTTACGCTTCCAAACTCCCTCGGCTATTCGTCGTTAAGCAAGGGACGGCAGACCGACAAGTGCTTCAGACAACCATCCATCTAAAGTTTTCACTGAGTGCATCAGCCGCATTACCGGGACACACTGGGCTCAGACCTTGTCACTGAATTACCGGGATACAGGGGATCCCTTTTCGGGAAGGTTGTTAAGCAAAGGCCGGCATGCCGACCAGAGCTAAGACATACACAGGATGGCCTTCCCGCGGATCAGCCGCTATGCACAGCGGGTTCGCCGGTTTCGTACCTCTTCGGAGAGGCTGCTAAAGAGGTGTTGAACCGTGAGTCGGGCCGACCGTGATAGACAAAATTTAGCCATTAGGACTTCATTAAACCGAAATTAGACCTTATTGAACCCCACGACCCCATTATACCCCATTGGACTGAGTAGTAAAATGTATGGGCCTGAAGATAAATCAGGAAAATCTAATATATTTTTGCCCACGTTGTAAGAGTTAACCCAGCTCCACCATTGATGTTGGTCTCTATACCTTTGAATCCGTTAAGAAATTCACATGCCTCGGCTCATTAATTACCAGTGATAACACACCTATCCAGTAAAGAGGAGAATGTAAATTTCATGGTTGCAAATAAGTGTTATTCCGGACTCCAGTCTCAAAAGAAATCCCATCTGCGATTTCGATAAGAAGGCAGCCCTCTATGAAGCACTCATTAGATCAGTCATAACTTATGTTTATGAAACATTGATTCTTATGAAAATGAAGGAAAATGTATCAGATGCCTTTATCGCAAAATACAGTGTATGATCTTCGGTGTCATGCAGGAAGATGACGTGTGGAAAAGACGAATAAACAAATAATTGCCTAACCTTTATAATTATGTATAACCCTATAAAAACTTGTCTATCTGTATATACCTGTATAACCTGTATACTTACCAGATTCCTGTAAATGGAAAGGCTCAAATGGTTATGACATGTGGAAAGGATGGACCATTAATAGCCATTGAAATGCATAGGTACTTTAGGAATATCTAAAGAATGCGCATCGTAAAGTCAGATAACCAAAACTTCTATGGCTTGGTTCAGGTCTTGATGCACTTAGAGTGAACAAACAGAACACCCAAGCTGAATATAGGGCGGAATAGAAAAAATGTTTATGATGCTAAAACTCATGAGTTGTAACACTATTGATGATGATGATGTTGATTGTCCTATTTCCGTATGACTATATTTCTTCAGAATTACTGTTATAAACAAAGAATACCGTCAAAACTTTGAGAGGCTTTATAGTGGAGGTGGAAGGTGCTTATTATAGCTCTCGCCTGGGCCGATTCGCCTGAGCCCATGGCGCGCGGCATCGATGCAGCGCTAGGCGGGTTGCTCCAGGCTCTCTACCACAGATTAGAAAGGAATGTCTCTATAACAGAAGTGTCAGTCTTTAAGGGGGCGATTTCTGGCGCCCAATGGGGTTTCCGCCATTTTGATCAAAACCTTTTTTGACACAGAAAATATGTAATATTTATCATAATATCTATATAATGCTGATAAACTAAAGAAATAATTCATTGATTAATTATTAATCAAAACTTCGAAGCGTATTCTCGTACAATTGGGTAGCTATGTTAGCTATTCCTATGAAATGGCAGGTTTAAAATGTCCTTAATCATGATTTCGATATATCTCATGAAAACATAAGAATCAACATTGTGGAAAGTATTATATGTATGCTCCGATCACTGATTTCTCGAATTCTTGACTGTAAACTTTTATTTGATAAGCACATTGACCATGTGGCAAGCGTGATTTACAAAATGCTACCATTCTCCAAAGAACAAGCAGGCCCTTTAATGACATGCGTGCACTAAAAAGCGTATATTACACATATCTCCGCAGAATTCTTTAGAATGGTACAATTATTTGGTCTCTTCGCTATAAAAACCTCGTATAGACCTCATAAAGAACGTCTATAAAAACCTCATTGAAAGCCTTCAGCGTCGCTTTCTAAAATTTATAGACTTTAAAACCTTCAACGTCAGCTCTGATAACTCCCAGCAACTTAACGGCACCACACGGTCTTGCTAAAGAACGGTCGCCAGGAAAATGATCTTCATTTTCTATGTAGACTACTTAAGAATAAGGTAGATTGCCCTGAGTTAGTCAATAGATCATCGTTTCATATTCTTGGCATATTTCCTAATCAAATACGAATTATTTACAAAAGAACTCTCAACGTTTACAATGACAATTTTTCGAATATTGATATTGATTTTTCGAATATTACATTTATCTTTTGATTTGTTTCCCAAAGCTGTAAAAGCAGCTCTAGTAATACCGTAGCAACAATGGCACTATCTGAACATAACCATACTCTTGCACATACACACACACATCCACCATCTCTCTCTCTCTCTCTCACACACACACAAACACACATACACACGCATATACACACACATACACACACACATACACACACACACAAATACACATACGCACAGACACATGCACATACGCACACACACAAACACACACTCACACACACACACACACACACACACACACACACACACACGTATAGCGACATATTCCAGAAACCACTTTTTTAGATTCTCAGAATCTCGAAACATGGAGATCCGATGAAAACTCGATTTCTGAATTTTGCTCTAACACAAGACACTCGAAGCGGGTAGTGAAATAACTGGGAGTGATGATCGACGATCGGCTTAGCTTCAACAGCCACGTCGAGTATGCATGTGAAAAGGCGGCGAAGGCTATCGACGTAGTACCTAGAATCATGCCAAACAACTGTGGACCAAGCAGCAACAAGAGGCGTCTTTTGGCTAGTGTATCCTCGTCGATACTAAGGTACAGAGGTCCAGCCTGGGTGGCAGCGTTGGAAACTGCCACCCAGGCTGGAACTGAACAGTGCGTTCCGGCTCATGGCCATGCGAGTCGCAAGTGCGTACCGAGCCATCCCGTGCCATCTCGTCGGAAGTAGTACTCGTTATCGCTGAAATGATCTCTATCGGCATCACCCTGGCGGAGGACATTGAGTGCTATGAGCGTAAGTAAATAAGAGGAATACGGAAGATCATAAGAGCGCAGTCGATTGCCAGATATGAAATACGGTGAAGAACAGTAGATGGACACGCAGGGTCATAACGCTTCTTTCAGCCTGGGTGAAAAGAAAACATAGTGTGGTCAACTTTACCTAACGCAATTCCTGTCTGGACATGGTTGCTTCAGGAAGTACCTGCATCAGTTCGGACACGCAGTATCACCCCTCTGCCCGGAGTGTGGAAATGCGGGGGAGACACCACAGCACGTTATCTTCATCTGCCCTAGATTCGAGACAGTGCGATGGGAGATGCCTGCCATTAACGTGAAGAATGTCACCGAAGAGATATGTCGAGAGGAAGGCACATAGAATGCCGTCAGCAAGGTAGTCACGCAAATCATGTCAGAGATGCAACGTATGTGGAGAGACGATCAGCGACCTAGCAACGCCAGCTAGCGCTGACATTATGAGAAATGCATGAGCACAGCCCCCCCCCTCCGAAGTAGTCGCTTCACCGTGGTCCTGGGGGAAATAGGCATAATAGAAGAGAGTAAGGAGTGTTTTTAGTCATTCGGCACTGGCACCAGCTGGTGAATACCTCACCGTGCAAGGGGATAAAATATGGGTACGCTGGTTTCCAGCAAAACAACAGAACACTAAAGGCCAGGCTTTTGAAGCTTTTTTAACCTTACTATTTTTTTTTTAAACAACACACGCACACTCATGCACACACAGCCACACAAACACACATACGTGAACGCTTGCATGCACGCATGAACGCGTGATACACTAAAATACACACATGCTCACATACACATTATTCCATTACTTACTATAATTTGAATTCTTGTTATTAACGTTTTCATGTCTTATTAATCTTCTTTCGTAATTTTGTATTTTTTTTTTGATATTCAAATTTTATAATTTGTAATATTTACCAGAGTCAACAAATCTGCATTACATTAATATTTGGAAACCAGAAATCGGCCCTATACTTCCTTAAATTATATTTTGTTAATTTAATTAGTATGTAACGCTGTATTATTTCCAAATACAATAAATTAAAATAAAATAACTACTTACTGTATATCTGTCGAAACTACGGTGGAAAACCCCACATGGTTTTAAACGCTGACAAATCGGCCATATACGTTTTTGTAGATCAGGGAGACCATTAAAATGATCCACAAATTAGATACCTGTGTCATATCATAAAGAAGAATCGATTAATATTGAAAATAGAGAAATATAACTACGACTTCTGAGATTGAAATTCTCCATCACATAATTGAAACTCTCCATCAGATAACAAAAGACATGTTAAGAAAATTGTCGTGTTGAGAATATTTGTGCTCGAATTACGTTGAGGAAGCTTGCAGCCATCTTAGAGGCTAAGGAACTTATATTAGCAGGTACTATCCTTGTTTCAAAGTTATAATATCCCATTAGCAAAAGCCGACTGCATAATTTCGTTCTGTTTTGTGTCATATCTGTCGCGAATACCTACAACTCTCGACTAAATTGTGTCTCTATACCATACACTCGAATTGCTCACCTTTCAAAATGCCCGATTCAATCGGTAAGGAGTCCACTTTGTTTAACGATCGGGCTCGGCCTGTATTTTACAACGAACACATAAGGAGGTAGGTGGTAACGTATCCCACGACATGTAGGGGACATCGAGGCAAAATTGCATGGAAATACTGTCAGAGAAACAAGAGCTTCCACCCGCGCAGGAAATAGTGTAAGACCTGCAATTCGGAAAGATAAGTCAGATGTGCGTGACTGTTTTGTGGTTGAGTGATTGCTTATGAAACAAAATGCCAGAATGAAGTTTATTTTTAAGAATAAAGACCGCAGCTTTCCTCTACGAAATATCCAAGGTGAAACTTAGCAAACGCAGGAGTAGATAATTATATATTGAGTAAAAATGTGTATTTAACATAATTAGTTACCATCAATATACAGCAAAAGTAATGCTAAAACCAATAATAATAATAAAAAAAAAAGAATTGAAGTATTCGTTGTTCACATTGTTGTTAGTCATCTATTTGGGATCTGATTGAGGTCCTACTTCCACGAGTGCACCGTGACGATTTTGGTCCAGACAGAATGTCCACATTCCACTGAACGAAAGGTTTATGTGCCGGTGAAATCCGTAGACTTGCTAGTCGGAGGTGAAGAGGCCATACCCAAGCCAAGATGTGATCTGTACCATGCCGAGGGCTGCTTGAATGGGGGGGGGGCTCAGTTTTAACGGTGGCTTAATGAAACATGGGCATCAGATAGTATTAAGCACCATTTGGCCGATACCAGGCTTGGTCGGTTTTTGACGACCCTTTCTTGGATACTGACGACATCGTCTTGGAAGGAACTATTTCAGGGCCAAGGAGTAGGACCCAGATCCACCTTTTGCCTGAACACCTCTCGGCTGTTGCAGGGACGAGCCCAGGTGCAGACAGATACGGAAACGACTCTAATATGCCAAAAGTGACGGACCTCGACAACGAGACCTGCAAGGAGAAGCCCATGGTAGAGCTGTCCAGCACTGCTCGTAATAAACTCCCTGGGCGAAAAAACGGGATAGTTCTGAGATGGCAGGGATCGACGGCAACGACAAAAGCCGATGAAATTACAAAGGTGGGAGCAAAAGAACCGCTATACGGTCCTGAACCATGCTATAACATAGGTACCAAAAAGCTTAGCAAACCAAATGCTCAAAAACCCATGTTTAAAAGAATTATTTAATGACTGGAAGAGGACGCCAGGCTTGAATAATTCTAAAACACTAATCAAAGCTTACGACCGTAAGACTACCCACGAGGCTTTAGCGCTAAGTAGGAACAACCTACATATACTAGTGAAAGCACTCACAACACATGTTCAACCTTAAGAGTGTGCAGGCTCTGCCAAACTGCAGACGTAACTCCTCTGTACCTCGCGTGCAAATATGGTTCACTGAGCCCCAACACAAAGGGAGCACATCTAACTAACTACCTTGAATTTCTTAGGGGTAGGAGATGACGGTCTATTCCAAGTTATCAACTGTCGTTTTGTTTTAGAATTGTAATTATGAAGACATGGCTATACATTGAGCCAAAAACGGTAAAGATTTTATTCTATCAATTAAAACAGCGTTGCGAAATCCTCAATCTTGTATGTTTTTGTACTTCGGTAAGAATTCTGCCCGACCAACGCACGGATACCTCTTTCATTGCCAAGTATAATAGTATGCGCACTGCCTACTGAAACTTCCACTTCTTCGGCCATAAAACAAACCGCGACAAGACGATTTGTTAGAATATTTCTTTTTATTTTTTTTATTATTTCTTCGTACTTGCCGTCGTAGGGCATCCAGAGTGATGGTCATATTTGGTTTCCACATGCTTAAACTCTGCACACCAACGTGCAACTATATAATATGGCGGAGAATTCAACCCTAATGTCCATTGTAAGTCTTAAATTATTTATTCCTTAAAAAAAATACCGCGCGAAATTCAATTTTTTCCACGCTGGTCAATATTTAACTACAAGCCGCAAATAAATGCCATTTATTTAAATTAAACAAGAGGTAATCAAGTATCTATTAATTTTCAAATCTGACATATGTTTTAGTATATCGATATGCTGCCAGTTTACTAGTCTGCGAGTATTTACTTATTTGTTCCAAGAAGTATGTACCTCACACTCACTTTTATTTGAATGCCTCTCGTACAGGTATTTACATATACAGGTATTTTAATACATGCTTTACCTGATGAAATTTTGCAATTTGTCTGCAAATTTTGCAACTGTCTGGTTCACAGTTTGTCTTATTAGACATATTAGAACAAGATATTTTTCAATGTCTACTTTATATGCACACAGTGGAAGTCTGTATGTGAATTGTGAAGGCAATCATATGAATGTAATTTAATAATACGCTTCTATTCTGTACTCTGTCTTACCGATGGTATATTATAGATAGGAGAGAACCCATTTTGTCCCAGTATCCCCTACTTACCTCGAGAAATTATGTACGTAGATTTAGACAATATTATCAATGAGTAAATGAATGTAGCCAAAGAAATTGATAATTTCGATTCACGATGGGTCAACGCTGTAGTTTTACCTGCGGACAAAAGAAAACAATAATATTACATCAATGAATAAAATGGGTTCCATAGTGCACTGATACACCTACACGAGAAAGCATTTGATGAGATACGACATGGAAAGCTAATCACGAATTCTCATTCGCTTAAGTCGCCAAAGTCAAAGTTGAGAATAATCTTTCAATCTATGCATATCTCGTAAGTGGTTACGCAAAAGTGAATTGTGGCATCCCGTATTTTTTATTTAACTATAAATTTATGGGCTGAAGGTCTACCTCTTTCAAACAGTGAAAATCTAACATTATGCAATCAAATTTAAGTGAGTCCCGCGTGGATTTCAACAAAAATAAAAATAAGCGTCTTGTAGAAAATTTGTTATTCTGTAGTGTTATTCTGTATGCTGCAAAATTTCAATATTTTATAAGTCATCACCTATTTGTAATTTTCATTTTTCTTGGAATCTATAGGGGCAAACAACTTGAAACTATATTAATAATACGTACTATGTAAATGATAAAAATGTTATGTTGCAATATTTTGCATTATTTTTATTTTTTCATTATAATCTTTCAAAACACCAAAAAAAATATTATTTGTCATGCGCGATTTCAGGACAATTGTTTCTCCGCGCAAGCAATAACACGCTTTCGGTGTGTTGGCTCCCGCTGGTGTTACGCTTGCCGTAAGAATTAAATCTCCGCACAATCAATAATAGGATTTCTGTATATTTGCTTCCGCTGGTGTTTCGCTTGGAAAATTATTCAGCTTCATTTAGCCAACAGCGGCGCTCTAAGACATTTGAAAAAAAATATATATGAGAAAAAAGGATGATTACAATCTATAAAATATGTAAATATGTTAAACTGTTTATTACGCTGTTGTTTTGAAAGTTATGTTAGGCAAATCGCGTGTTTAAACCACTATCATATGTTGCCGTGTCAATATGCTAATAACATCAACTAACCTATAATTGTAATTACATACGAAACATCTATTCCACGGCTGAATTGCCCCATAATTCATATCAAATTGGTAGACAATGTAATTAAGTTGTACAAACTACGTAATTGCTGTGTTTCGTTGCCGAAAATAGGGCGATCTATTTTTCAAAGATAGCAGTCGAGTCATCAAGATAAAGAGCTGAATGCGACATTGGGGAAGCCTTCTGCTTTCGTCGAGGTCGTCCAAAGGAATAGGCTATCATTCCACTTGATGGAGAGTCATTTTATTACGCCCATTTCCACATTAGATCAAGTGATATTACAATGGAATTGTAGTGGATGGTTTATTGTTTGATTTTGGGCATTGATAAACGATAATTTGGCATTCCCTTGACCAGAGTCTGATGTAGCACAGTGACCATTATTAGAACGAATGTAGTGTTTATTCTATTGTCTGATTTTTATACTATTTCAAGCTGTGCTTTCTTGTATATCGGGTATATGGAGGATGTAGATTATAATATCTATATAAATTCAGAGGAACAAGGTGTACTTTCCATATTATTGCTATAAATTCTTCGTTCAGGAAATTCTGCATCTTCCTGAGCTTCTCTGGCTAAGGAATTTACCCTGAATGGAAGATGGACGGATGGCTTGGGATGGAAAGTGTTAATGAGAAAGGTAATAAGCGGCAAATTCCTAAATTTTAATTAAAACAAATGTTTTATTGAAGACAGGGTTTTTAATGTGTTCTTGGTATATTTTTGAATACATAAATTAATATATATTTCTGGATAGAAAAATGCACAAAAACTAAATCTACATTAATAGAGCCACACTATAAATAAACAGAGATGATTTGTTGGAATTATAAGGCTTCCCAGATGCTGATATCTAGATACAAAGACAAGAAGACTATAATGTCATTTAGATACATGGATACAAGAAGATTATAATGAAGGACGGTAAAGAGATATAATATATTCTACATCAAATATAAAATATTCATTTATTTTTATTTATTTATTTATTTGATGAATAGTCAAATATTTCTTTATTCCAGTTTACAGAAAAAGTTACGAATAGATTTTCATTTATACATTTATTTGATGAATACCCATAAAATACATTTTTTTTT
>JAOPUG010000042.1:12103260-12115462 GCA_027564375.1 Micropterix facetella | reverse complement strand
TTGTTATTTATATTAATTATTGAATTTAAACCCTTTTGTGGTCATTTTCATTGCTGTTCAGCTAGTATTTTCTACAGCTAGGTACTTAATCTGGCTGCTAGCTGTCGCTAGCATTAACAAACTCGAATTTTCCATCTTTAAAAAAAAAAAACGATTTAATGATTTGACAATGTAATGAATTATTCATTACATGCGATACTCCTTGTCACAGGAGCCAGGCGCGTAAAATTCAAATTCGCCGCGTGGCCCCAACGCCCTGAGCCTACTCCGCGCATCCAGAGACTGCGTCGCTGCTCCACCATCCAGGGACAGTTGAGGTTGTCAATGCTACGGGCGAACCCACCGCCCCGGAATGTGTATAACTTTTTCGTCTTGTCACATCGAGACGAACGCAAGGACTTGCGGACATTTACATTTCACGTATCTAGCTCCGCCACATTCCCGTCAGAAACCAACGCCCTAACAGGGAGGCACTGGGTAGCAAAGCGACCCAGCGGGTTCGCCTCACTCCCTGACTACCAGATCTTGAATTATTAATCTTCGCGTACTGCGAGTTGAATAAACGGGCCCTGCATGCATTTAAATGTAATTGTGTTAGATTTAGTCGTAAGAGAGAACAGGTCGAATATATTTATAAAATAAACGGAGATATAATTCTCACTGAACACTCTATACGGGATCTCGGTGCGCTATTGGATGGAAAACTGTCATTCAACCAACACATCGTGAGTATAGTTGGTAAATCTATGAAAACCGGGCTTCATCGTAAGGATATTTAAGCAGTTAGCAAACACTAAACCAATTCTTTCTGTGTATTGTGCCTACGTTTGCAGTGTTTTGGAGTTTGCGTCATATGTCTGGAACCCGCAATACAGCATCTATAAAATGAGAATTGAGGGAGTCCAAAAGAGATCCTTGAGGCATATTAACTTTCGCTAATACCTGGGACTTCAGTTGAGATTGTCAACTGCTACGGGCGAACCCAGCCACCCCGGACCGTTCCAATGATCTTTCCGTTATATTACCCCGGAATGAAACATAAATACTTGAGGATGAAGACGAATCTACGTACCAAGCTCCACATGAGCCCATAAGAGTCCAACTATTTACCGCGGGGCACTGGGAATTTTCAAGCCCAGTGTGGCGTCCATCGCACCATTACTATCAGATTTGCTCAGATTTCTCCGACATCCCGTCTGGCCGCAGGCTGGAAGTCGCTTGCGTTGTATTTAACCTTTAGTAAGCGGCAATTCCTCACTGGAATTATGGCGGATCGGAGGAGCCCTTTACTCGGCTTGCCACCCGAGATCGCGTGGACAATGTAACGTTTCTAAGAATAGATAGCTTAAGGTCACCGCATGCCCCTGCTTCCTTAAATTGCATTGCGTTTCCAAACTCTTTCGACAACAGTGTTACCTTCAGCCAAACTGAACAGACCTCAGCACAATGAAAGTACTGTGAGACGAGACCTCAACACTGCGAGGAGTATCAAAATGAAAAGTTTATATAGGATATTAGATTTGTCATTGCCGTTCTCCATTTTGATAGCTAGGTTTTTACTACTAAACGCAACGTGTAGATGGCACTCTTTGTTCCAAACAATGTAACAATAATATAGTAACAAACGAATTTTTAAGTCATGGTATTAATTACTTTAATATCATTTACATAAAGATGTAAAATTTTAAATTTGATATACAGGTTTCAATACATAATAATTACGCGCCTTAATGTTCAAATAGACTAGTAGATGTCATCCTAATCTCTCCGTATCACGGCTATATAAAAATGTGATAGATGGTACTCAAATTGAGTGCTATTACAATAATAACACCCAATGTTTAGTGCAAATGATAACATTTATCATAGCTTAAATAATGTATTTTTATAATCAATCAGTCATTTATAAAAAAACTATTTAGAATCAATGTTATTACAGATGGCCAAATAAATTGCTATTACTTTCTCCGAACAATGCTATCTGCATTACCTACATGTCGCCGGCGCAGCAGGGTTGCAAAAACGTGCTGTGGCATTGAGCAATCTAATACCCTATATATATAATCAATGCCCATAAATAGGATCCCATAGGATTTATTTTTGCTTTCATTCATACCTAGACTCTTTGGAAGCGATAAAGAAAATACAAATAATAATAAATATAAATAACGCCTTACGTAATAAATAAAAATCTGTGACAGACTAGCATACTGTGGCGAATAAATGGAAATGTTCGCGATGCTTTCGACAAATGTCTAATTCTATAAACTGGCGCCATGTCCGGTTGTACGTATTATTACTAGGCTACGCGCACACACATTCAGCCACATATTTCGCTTTCGCAACTGATATCACTTATAGTAACACTTGTGTAACATATAAACACTTGTGTTTGTTAGAAACTAATAGATTGTGTCTATCAAAATGTCGGGCATTAGTCGACTCAGAAACAGTTTTATCAGAAACGACAGTGGTTTGGTATAGTATTTTATGGGAAGAATAATTGAAACACTGTTTCCAAAAGAGGAAGTTTCCAAAATAAGGGGGATTTTCCACCCAACGTTTATTATATAATAATAAGATAAAACGAATTTGCCGCGAGAAGTTTGTATCAATCAACGTTTTGGCCCATTGTCCAGGTTAGACTGAAGTGCTGTCAATTATCATCCGTTGTTCTGTGGGTAGGCGGTAAACTGCTACTGTTATTGCGCAGATTGTGACGGTAGTGGGATAGCGGGTTAATGTGGTAAATTCGTTTTATCCTATTATTATATAATATCAAACAACAGCGAAGGTCTTCGATTTCATAGCTCATATTATTATCAGGATATTTAATTTTTTTTTCAGGTGAAGAATAGGCTCTCTGATGATTAACATGGGTTCTGCCACGGTCATTCGACTGTCACGAATCTATCTATTTTCTCAGACTATGTGGCAAACACCATCGATGAGCCAGGGGACCAGCAGATCGATGGGGCCTACTTTGATTTCAATAAGGATATTCGTTTGTGCTATTTTGGTTTTTATGAAAAGCTCTTCTTATTCTTTGTAATTTACTTCAAAGACCGTCAATAGTTTGTAATGTATAATGGGTTCACATCATCCTATTATTTTACTAGGTCGGGCGTTACTCAACCATCGAACTTAGGTCCACTTCTCTTTAATGTCTTTATTAACAGCATCAGCAACATAATTATAACGGCCTCAATTCTACAAGTTAATGATGATTCGAAACCGTTTCTAAGAACCGGCAGCTACCAGACTTGTGAAGCCCTCCAGCGTGATATTGATACTGCATGTAGCTGGAGTGTATCTCACAACTTGAGTTTAAATATATCTAAATGTGCGGTAATGACATTCATGAGGTCGATCGCCCCATTCACTCACGACTACACCCTCGTAGGGAGTCTACTTCGACAAGAAGAGGAGATGATTGATCTCGTAGTGAAGTTTGACTATGAGCGAATGGGTTCGTGCTAACAGGGCCTAATGGAGTCGTACAGCTTAGGTCTTAATTAATGGTCAGACTCTTTTTATTATGGTCGCCCGACTAACGGCTCAGCTCCCATCCGGTAGCCTCGAAAGGGTACTATTTAGGTGTTTCAACTGCTACGGACGAACCCGTCCACCCCGGATCGTTTAACGATATTGATCGTTCTATCACCACGAGGTGAAACGCAGAGACTTTGGACGTATACAAATCTACGTACCAAGCTCCACCTAAGCCCATATGTATCCGACGCCAAACCGCGAGGCACTGGGAATTTTCAAACCCAGCGGGCCTCCTCGCGCCCATACTACCAGATGCGGATCAGATTACTTCGATCTCCCGTCTGGTCACAGGATCGAGGTCGCTTGTGCGGTCTTCTACCTCTAAAGCGGTATTCCTAACTGGAATGTAGCGGCAAACTCTCACCCGAGATCGGGTGGCCCACACTATCATATCTATGGATAAGCATTAGAGGTACCTGCTTACCCCTGCTGTTTTAAGAAGCGTACACTTCTAAACTCCTTCAGAATCAGTCAGTGGCATCACAGCCTGTTGCCCGCCCCGTGCGCCAGCTGTCCAGATCATGCCCGAGTTCCCCATCTCCAGGTCCGCCGCGCAGCGGGTTCACCGGGTTGGTCCTTCTTCGGGGAGGCTCCTGAATAGGGGTTGCTCCGCGAGCTGGATCGACCACAATACAACGGCCATTATAGCCCAGACTCCACGTAGCCATTATGAGCCTAAAAGTAGAAGGGCAGTAGGTACCAAGCATCATTGAATCCGAAGCATTACTCGGGATTTTAAAAATAATATCTGGGGGTTAACAGTGCCAAATTAGAAGACTATGTCAGAATATTAACAGAGCAGAATTAGAAGACTTTATTGCTTTAATTATTTTTTATTTAAAAAAAGGTCACAAAATAAATAGTTTTTATGCATGTACAGGATGTTTTTTAGACTATACATATTTAAAATTAAATAAAACGTAAAAATGTTGTTAATGGCCATAGTGTTGGCTTTATTTTAAAGAGAATTTTATGCCATTAGTGTTTAAATATGATTTCGGGCATATGGGCGCCACGGCTGGCTCGAGTGTAGCGCGTCCGGGAAGTCCAACGTTCGACCACTTTATCGAGCAAATGGGGCCGCATGTCGGCAATAACGCGGCGTATGTTGACTTTCAAGTGATCCAACGTCTGTGGTTTATTGACAAAGACTTGTGACTTGACATATCCCCAAACAAACTTTAATATATCCTCAAAGAAACTAATCAAGATTGTAGGTGTGGAATCTTAAGATCGTGGAGGCCAGTTCACAGGTCCATTACGCGAAATTATGCGATCATGGAATGTTTCCCGCAATAAATTGATGGTGTCACATGCTGTGTGGCATGTTGTGCCATCTTGTTGGAAGTAAAGATATGCCACATCAATACCACTCAACTGAGGAACGAATAAGTCCGCAAACCTTTAAAAGAACATCCTTTATGTGACCAATTATAGCCTTTCGCAATACTCCTTTAATACCCTGATGACATAAATTTCAACCGTTTCATTTTATTCTGTGAATTATTGAGGTTTTTTAGGCATAAATATACTTTTTAAAATGTTTTAATATTCTTATTCAATAAATTTATACGTTTTTAAATAACTTATTCAGACATGCCCATCATTCTAGGTTTGTATGTATTTCTTTAGCCAGTGCTTTATTTAATTTTAGGGTGATACAAATATATTAAGGTAATATGGCATCTATAAATTACATCACAGGGTAAATATTTCTTTAAAAATAATTAAATGTAATATACTAAACGCTATAGTATGAGCACGGGACGCATTCGCAGCGATACATACAGCAAACTACATACCCGATAGATCCTTCTTTTAGCGCTATTCAACTGGTAGCGATTCAACTAGATGGAAAGAGTTATATCCTCATGCTATATCTTATATGGATACGGTAGATTTAAAATCACTTACCTGGTGGAACTGGTTCAATAACAATCTGCACGCAGTAAGAGGATGGCAGGATGGCGCACAGAATGCCCAGTACGGCGAATGTTCGAAACAGAATCACCATATTTGTTCTATTCTGCAGCAATCTACGAGGGGGTATCTATCGCTGTGTGCTGTTCGTTTTTGCATAAGCAATTTTCTTCTGCAGTCATGTTTGGCAATGACTATTTTGCATCTGAAACAAAAAACAATAGTATGAAAAAATAATCATTATTTCTATGGGGATGTATTAGGTTTATTAATGAGTGCCAAAGCTACGAGCAAACCCGCTACCTCAGGATGTGTCAACGAACTTTATCTTTATATCACCTTGACAAGCATGCAGAAACTTTCGGATGTAGACAATCTACGTACCAAATTCTATCATTGGCCGTCAGAAGCCAACCCTTACAGCAAGGCACAGAGCAAAGACACCCAGCGGGCGAACTCGCCCCCTGACCCACAGACTTGTACGGATTTCTCCATACTCCCGTTTGGTGATGGGTTAAAGGCGCTTGCGCGGCCTCTACCTACTGTAATTTACGCGGTATTTCGTGACTCGGAAATATCGCGGATCCGAGGCGTCTATTTCTGGGTATTTATCACCCGACATCGGGTGGATAATGGTTCCTTTCTAAGGATAGGTGACAGTAGGTCAATATCTATACCCGCGTCTTAGAGAACCTACATTCCCAGACCCCTCCTGGTCTCTGCTGATTGAACAGCATGGCCGGTTAACCGACCAGTGTATCAGTCGCCCAGTTCCACTCGAGGTATTCCCCAGATCCGCCATACAGCAGTTTCACCAGGTTAGATCCTGTTCGCGGAGGCTCCCGGATAGGAGCTGCTCCTTGAGGGCCGACCGAGTGGAAATAAATGTCTATCTGGCCCAAGCTGCAACGGAGCACATTTTAGATTTTATATCATAAAAAAGTTTATTTTAATTTTATTTTAATATATTGATTTTTACAGCCATCAAAAACAAATAAAATTAACTAAGTAAAACATATGTTGGCCATGGAATATCCAAACAGTTATATGATGGATGCCAATCTCTTCTGCAATTTATTTAGTTGTTACTTCTGCAGTCTCTGATTGGATTATTCATCCGCAACATGGTCCGCAAAATATTTTATCGACCTTGGATGGCCATTCAGATCATTACCTTCATTGACATTCAGAACCCCATAACTAAATTTATTAAACCGTCTTTGACACATGCGAATATTTACATCTCTTTCAAATGCTGCGCATAAGTTTTCACATGCAACCGATACGTTGTTTCCTCTCTGGAATCCATACAAAATACAATGTCGTAAATGCATTTTATCCACTGACAACTTTTTCACAAATAAGGTAAAGCATGTTAAAAAACAAAGTTACCGGCTTATTTAAAATACGACAGAACTTCCCTTCCAACACTAATTTGAAAATAGCTGACAGAATGAAAATGTGTAGATAGTTGCTTATGACGTTTTAACCCCCTTTTGGAAGACATGAAATATGAGAGCCTCTTTCTATTGCGAGCGGAGAATAGCTTCTGATATTGATCGTGAGAAAATTATACTCAAAGGTCGTGGTAATTGAAATGCAAATTGTTCTAGAAAAACGGCGAGAGTTCATCCCCACCAGCATTATTGCTGCCATCCATATGGGTTATACGTCGGACTATCACTTTTTATTGGATATAAAATTATTGGATTATCACGGTAATTTTATTGGATAACAGTGCTCAGAATAGGATCCATTGTCTATCCGTTTACACCTAGAGAAAAATAGTTAACTGCAAACGACTCGGTATGGTCTGTAACGAGGTTACCGCTTCTAATTGTGTTATAATAATTTATGTTTAATCTACTGCTTTAATTTCTGAAATTTTCCGTTGCATTTATAAGGGCTTCTATTTTTTTAACGCCATTAACGAATACTCGCACTGCGCGCGGTTTTAAACGTCATCGACCCTTATATATTGTGCCAAAATGCTTCCGTATGTATGGTGATTTATTAAGGTGAGACAGTCCTTATCAAACTAGGAGCAAATAACAAAAACTAGCAATAACGATTTTGTATACAGAATTAAAATCTTAGTCGTACTATTATTTGAGCAGTTGTAAAATGTATGATCGGAAGAGTTACCAACTAGATCGTACATTGTACAAAATATATCGTCATATTTACTTTAAAATTCCTGAAATGCGCTGAAATATACTAGGTCTCTACTACTTTTCAGACTGCAGTATGATTTAACATTAATATTCTCAACAACCCTGGCATGTAACGTGCCTCGTACCCGGTACTTCATAAAAGTCAAATCGCCACCGCGATATATCTAATACATTATAATATAATTATAATAGAGCACATTGCATGCTCTTTTTTCTAACCTTGTTTAAAACTAGGCTTTTGATATTGTATATCGGCGTTTGTGAAAGTTAACGGGAATGTTCACTATTCGCCGAAATTCAGATTAAAAAAATATTAATTTTAAATTAGAATTATAAGCTATTTATAAGAAGTAGAGACACTAATCAGTTTGTTTTAAACATACATATGAAAAATAATCTATCCTGGCCTACGCTTTGGATGAAGTTGAAAAGGTCCTAGTAAATGTGAAATAAATGAAAATTGAATGTTCATAATTATGCATCTATTTAATATCCTTAAATAACTTTCTTTTATATTTAGTAGTCCGCGTAAAATCTTGTTAATTTTAATATTTTTATTTGTTTTTATATAATTTGATTTTCATTTTTTTATTTATTGATTATTCCTGTATTTCATTGTTTTACCTGATAATTAGTGACTATTCCTAACCGTAAAATATTCTAAAATGATCAATTCAGTGGTTGATTAATAAATTATTTATTTCTGTTATTTTTCGTTTGAAAAATGTTTTGTTTTATGTAATGTATTAATCGGGATCTTGTTTTTATTACGGTTAATTGTAGACAGATAATATATTTCCGATCGGAGAGCTGAGGGATACAGTTAACCTTCGTCGAATCGACCACCAAATGGACAACTGAACTACCTATGATTATATATGTGGATGAAATGGTATACTAGGAATGTAAAACAGACCTGTGGATAAAAATATTCAACACTTTCACATATTAAGATATGATTTTCGTAAATAATTTATAGAAATATTTTGGAGGATAAAATTTTATGAAGAAAATAAGTGGTAAAAAGCCACATTCATGACAAAGAAGTCTCAGCGTCGGATATAGGGTTAATAGTTGTATTTAATAGAGATGGTTGAGTGTATACTATAGTTTACGAAAGGATATAGCATGATTGAATATCCCTTCTTATATCTGTAAACTATCGCAAACACTCTAAATTATCATTGCATCCAAAAAATAAAATCACTTGTTTAGATATGATTTAAGGTAAAATAACAATTTGATTCTTAATCTCAATCTAAAAAAGCAGTTTGATTCTAAATCGTCAGATGCAGTATATTAAAGACTAGATGATAATTCGAAAAAAAAATAGTAATTCAAATTTGTTTAATCCTCTAAATAGATTATTATAAGAAACTTCGATCATTGTCAGCAGTTCAATATCAAGCAGGATGGCAGGGGAAAAATCAGGTATTATTTTCTTGTATATATATATAATATTTTGGGATGTTCATGGTAGTCTAAAACAACTACCTAAACTGAGTACGTAAACCTAATTCTGACTTCTCGTTATTTTTGTCTAAACAGATGTATTGAACCCAGGCGATATGTACCTACCTAATTTTACGAGTCTTATCATGGCCAACAACTATTTTTTTTTCTATTTCTACTATTAATTCCATTTGAGGCAGTAAAAGTGTGAAAACCTGTAAAATTCTGAATTTTTAGTTATTTTTATCAAAATTAATGGATCGACCCCATGCGACATGTACCCCATTCTACTCGTCTCGCCATGATCATACCCTTTTTTTTATTATAACCGTTTATTCCGTTTTGAGCTCTAAAAATGTAAATATCGTTATAATTCTGACTTCTCGTCGTTTTCGATAAAGAAGATGGATTGACCGTAGGCGACATGTACGCGTTTCATTATGAATAACATCTTTTCTTGTAAGTCCAGAAGGTATTCAGTTTTAGGCTTTAAAACTGCGAAAAAACTGATTTGATGGGGACAATTTATATGGCAGTTACCCCCATATAGGTCGTACAGACCTAAAAATCAACTAGGCTCTGCGCATTAACCGTAACTATCGATAATCGAAAGAAAATTTTTAAATGGACGTAAATAGTTTACTAGAGTTATCGTGCAAAGTAACATCCACACATCCAGACAGATACATTTTCTTGTTGCTTAAATAAATTGTATGACATGTAAAACGCCGAGAAAAGTCTTTTTGGACGATTTAATTTCGTTACATTTTTCTCATGATTTTAATATTTGGTCCCCCGTTTGCGTAGGCGGAAACAATAAGCTTTATAACACTCATTCTGATGGAAGCAAGCACTCAGTGATTCGCTCTGGATTGAAAAGTTTAAAATTAAGCCTACAAAGATTAGCCTACATTCATACATCGCATTACTAGTATTTAGACAGCCTACATTTATACAGCCGACATATGCCCACATTTATACATCACATTACTAGTATTTGCCCCGTGTTTTAGATGAGAAAATATGCATATATTCACAAATATGCATATATACACTATCGACCCTTGTAATATCACTAAAATACTGATAATTTCCGAAATATTCTCCGAATGGAGCAGCGGATATGGCTCATTACTGTCCACCAAATGGAAAAAGGGCTTAAGATCACCCAAATAAAATACGTAAATAAGAGCTACCGTATTTATGATATAGGAAGCCTTGGTCAGCCGGTCAGCGGCTCCCGATATATTGCCTTACATCATCTCATTTCTGGTTCCGCACAGACATGTTACTTTTTTAAGCGCCCACATTTTATTGCAGGTGTCGTAAACCCTCATTTTATTACTGCCGAATCGCTGACGCTTACACTACCGACCCCCCAAGAGTTTCCCTTTCACCCCCATCGACATTCTTACAGCGCATCCATCGCTACGATTTGTCGTAGCGGGGTAGCGATCGTAGCACAAATGCTACGCCAACACAATGGATCGTAATAGAAATGATACCATTGGATTCGGATTTATACGAGAAAGAACCTCACATTAGGATCTAAATTTAGCTTCTTTTCGAATAGGGGTAATTATACGGATAGAAAAGACTATTAGGTCTATTTGTTAGAATGTTACAAATTGTTGAAATCGAGACAGCAGAAGTTTTAACGAATATGATATTGGTAAAAGTAAACAATGGCTCTTATTCTGAAATGTCACTTAACTTTGATATGGTTAGTTGATGATGCATTTAAAATGTTATCGATTAGTTATATATAATAATTTTTTTAGTAAGAGAAGTGCTTTTAAAATATTTGTAATTACTTATTGATGTCAGTTAAGAGAATAAAAATTAAATATATGTATAAAATAAGAAAAGAAAATGCAATACGTGTAGGGTAGAGAAGGAATAGGGACAGGGGATGAAGGGGGATTTGCTTTACTGCGATATATTGTGATTTTCCAACGACATTTGAAAAGTGGACAGTTAATTTGTACTTTTAATAAAAAAGAATTACCTATGATTATATTAATTGTAATTTTTTCACTTGATAGGAGTGAAAGATCATGATTTCATAAAAGAGTGACCTGTTTTTGTATATTAAGGTTTGGTTGGGTTATTGAGGACATTATAAGGGGTGGAGATGATCAACATGTACACCTTTCGTTGTTTATTTCCTTTCAGTAATATAATTCTCCACTATGAATAACCACATACATGGTTATCAACAAAACGCTTGTTCAACGCATCTCATATTTGGAAAGCTTGCTGCTCTCACTTTTTCCAACTATCGTTTAATTATTATTTACTGCAAAAATCACAAGTGAATTGACCATTTTCCGCTCAGAGACAACCAATTTCACGATTTAAATGTTATTTCCTAGTAAATCCGGCTCAAAAATCGAATCAGACAAATTCTTGTAAACAATATAGTGCACTCTGCGTGAACCGGTAGCAATTGTCAGTTCGTCGTGTTTCATAATCTTCGGCGGCTGCAACCATTTTCACCAGTGGCGGTTAAGAAGAACATAGTTTAAACACTGTTATGGCATACTGGACCCTGCTGATGTTTGCTACCTTGACGTCACCGAAGCCATCCTCGATAAATTGGAGAGGTTGCAAAATTTCTGCGTTCGGTACACCTATAATGCTAGATAATTTGATCATGTGTCTGAGTATAGAAGCTAATTTCATTGGCTTCAAATATGTCAACGTAGAAATGTGCATATTCTTTCCCTTCTTTATAATATCCTCGACAATCTCATCGCTCCCTCATACCTAAACGAAAAAAACCACTTCCTTAGGAAAGCATGGTCTTCCACTCCGTCCAGTCAGGATAGTAACATTGCGATTTCTATTCATAATTCTCCTTTTTTTAAACATTCCTTCACTGTCCATGCAGCTAGACTATGGAACCAGATTCCGTCCAATAGCAGATATTCGCCGACGCTTTCAATGTCTGAAAAAGTATCGGCAATTTTGATATATGATTATTTTTTTGTTAAGTATAAAGTTTTTTGTTAATCTTACTCTACTAGCTCCTATTTTTTTTTCACTTCGAGGAAGGTTAGCTGTAAGAAATTATAATTTATGCAATAATTCCGCCTGTTGTG